>VXBL01003966.1:457176-514253 GCA_013400195.1 Aramus guarauna
CCCCCCCTCCCCCCCCCCCCCGGCTCGTCCCCCGGGGGGGGGGGGCCCACGGCCCCACAGCACGCACCTCCCAGCCGCGACAGCCCGGGGGCAAACGGCGGCGAGGGCTGCGTGCCCCCCGCACAAACCCGCCGGAGACAGCGGCGTAGCAAAGCCTTTTAGAAAGGGAGAGCGACGCGGCGTTGCGCAAGAGGCTTAAACACAGAACTCTGTCCTTTTGCCGTCACTCCTCTGTATTTAGTCCTCGGGACAACGTTTGCGTGAACTGGTGAGGCAAAGGGACCGACTGACACACCAACAAGACAGACAGCCCGGACGCTTGCTGAACACACATGCGCTTAAGGCCTCTAACACTACTGAAGCAGCATCGTTTGTCTTCACAGCAGGGATTCCCCAGTTGGGTACAGAGACACTGGAGGAAAGCACAAAACCAGCTAAAGCGCGTGGGATGCACCGCATCAGTACAGTACTACGTGCAACTGACAGGAAAGTGAAGCACACGAGAAAACAGACTGCCTGCCTGTTCTCTCAACAATCATCCAACAAAACCAAAGCCATCTGCCCGGCCACCTGAATAAAACAAAATTACGGATTACATCACTTAGAAGCTGCATTGATTTCTAGCAGGGTAGACATTAAAAAGAGGCATTGTCGTCCTTGCTATGGCTTACTACTGTGGGTTCACCAGTGGCAGTGGGAAACCGGAATGGGAACATTTATGACACATACTGAGTTAAATGAAGTAAATCACAGTTATTTTGTCATCATTAGAGTGGCGTACCATGGTGAGGCATCTACTTTTCCTTAAGGAAAGTGCTACCTTCTCATGTTCAGCAGAAAAGGTCACTATAAAACGCACCATGAATTCTCTGTGTTGTGTCCAGCTTGCATCTGAAACTCTCCTCCCCTACCCAGCTGCCAGTAACCCAGCCTACCTTGGGATCTCAAAGTGAAGCTGTGGGTTTGCTGTTGTTTCGGGTTTGGTTTTTTTTCTCATTTGTGCGTCACTGCTAATAATAAAGCTTAGCATCTGGCATTTAGCAATTCTTTGAGCATCCTCCAAGCTAGGAGCTAATCCAAAGCAGTCTCCTATAGGTAGCTGGTGCTGGCTCCAGTGCGCTGAGGAGATAAGAAGCGGTACAGCATGTTTTGGTCAGCAGCAGAGTAAGCAGTTTGTCATTCAGGATGCACACTAAGCAGCATATTGAGACACTGCCATCTTCACCTAACCATCTCTCTTGCAAAAATGTGTACACTTTAAAGTTGCATTAGCGCACCACCTATATATATATATAAATATATATGGGCAGTACACTATAAAATAGTTGCCTTTTCAGCCCTGCTTTTCCCAAGAGGTGCTGAGAGGCTCCATCGCTCACCAATGCTCAACACCTGTGAACCTGGGAGAAGGGTAGCCTTGGCTATCTTCAGAGGTTTAATGTGCACCAGTTCCCGCCTCGGACCAGTGTGCACAGCTCCCGGCAAATTTGAGCATTTGGCAAATACCAGGCAGCACAGCCCGAAGGCTCCATGGGTTTCTGCAGGCTGAAACCTGCTGTCAGGTATATGGTTCATTTTCCATGCAACAGCAAAAACTGCATGCTGCACCACAGCAGTGAGGCAGTCGTTTGTATGGCAGTATTTTAAACAGCTATTTCAGAGCTGCTGGAAAGAGATGCGAGGCCCTTCTTTGGAGATGGATAGGAGGCCATCGCGCCCTCTCCTCAGTAAGGCTTTTTTTATGATGCAGGCATCCAAATTACAAGCCCTCGGGAGCCAAACTGGTAATTAGCACATTTTACAGACTCTCAGGATGATCTAAAACATTTTCCTCTGCACAATAATGCCGTGATTATAAACTCTAGTTCTTCTAACGCAAGCTGGAAAAAGCAGTATATGATTCCCAAAGCACAGGGTAACTCTGGGCGTTGCTTATGATTTCATGGTTTGTTTCACAGCTGTTTTGCAGTTTGCCCGTAAGCAGCTAATGGCTAAATTCACATTTCAGTGTAATTCCATGATGCTGCAGCATAGCCTGTAACTCAGCTGTGACTTCAGCTGATCCCCCCATGGGGATCTCCACCTACGTATAAATGTTACATATATATATGTCTAATACTTGCAGCCATGAACATTATGTACATAAAATGGAACCTTTTTAAATACAATCTCAACATGCCAAAAATAGATTCTTTCATCAAGTTTTCAGCCCTGCAATATCTGTCTTTTGTTTACAATGTACATATATATTTATATTTTTATATATAGCAACATGAAAATACCATATATAAATATTTACTTTAAATGCCTATATCTAAGTACATACGACAGCATCAGCGGAGCAGTTGCTAGGTACCGGAAGGTCCACGCATTCCAGATGTGGTTTCTAGGGGCTTTTTTTAAGCTGTGGAGATGAATTACTCAGTACATTTAAGCAGGATGGCATGGACTATTTATACATCTGCAGACCACTCACTCTCTGCCCATCTGTATCTATGCACAGCACGTGCATTCCTACTTACAGTATGTACTGTAGTAGTTTTACAGAGCAAATATTTTTGTAGCACAAGTGTAGTGTCTTACAGCGTGGAATGAGACCAACAGACAAAAGTAAACTCAACTGAAGTCTGCAGTGCCAAAAAAAAAAAAAAAAAAGTCTAATTGCTCCATGGTGCTTATCATTGATCTGCAAGTTAGAAACAATGGTCCCAGGCTTGTGAAAATCAAGCTTTAGATTTGTACTGTCTGTCAGTGTTTTCACTGTCAGTACCAAGGTGTGATAGCCTTGGATTCAGGTACTATCTAGCCCTCCTCTCAAAAACACTACAAAAATAAATCTCGGGCACAATATCAAAGGCAGTTTCTCTTCTCTGTCTCACACAGTACAACAGCCCGCTTACCCAGCGAGGCTGCTGATCGCAGTACGTGGTTGCCACATCAAGAATTTATGGACCACGTATTTACCCACACACCCCTACCCTGAAAATTCTCTGTTCCTGCAGTCTTGCCCTGAACTGAAAGAGATTTCACAAACAGGAATTTGCCAGTCTAGCATCTGGCTGGTAGCTATTTTCTGCTTTCGGCTAATAAAGTGCTCTTGTTTTAGTTACTAGTTACCAGGGAACTCAAAGGAGAAGGTACGCTTTCTCTTCCTCCTCCCACTCCTGCACTTCCCCAAGAGTTAAACATGAGATTCATCTAGATCCACATCGGTCTCCCCAAGCTCCACGTGCGTGAAGCTGAAGTGAGTGGCCAGCAAGGGGTTTTCCATCCCATTGTCCTCACTGATGTGAAGGACGGTGTCCCCGTGCTGCAACAAGCTGGTGGTCTCGAGGCCAGCGTAGTCCTCGGTGTCAGAGAGCTGTGTGGGTGGGGTGCTTTGTGCTGTTGTGGGCCGGGACTCCAAGCCCTCCTCTTTTTCCTTCTCCTTCTCAGCAGAAAGTGCCTCACTCTGCAATTGAGGAGAGCCAGTGGTCAGGCTCAGGGAAAGTGGGAAGGAGAGGGGGGGAAAAAAGCAAGGGGACATCTATAAAATATTTTCTCATTCAGAAATACTTTTTACTATGAAGGGCCAGGCACTTGCAGATTATAAAGCCCTGAAGTTTTGCCCTAACAATGATACATTTTTGCTGGTGAATCGAATTTGTAGCAATAATCAGAAAGGCTACCTGCCGTTAACACTTCCTCACGTCATCTTTTTTAGTGTATTCTCAGGATGGGTGCCTTTCACTGTTCATGACAAAGGACATAATCCCCAACAGACACTAGCTATCTGGGCGTATAAAAGTGATCTCAATGTCACTGATGTGTTGAAGGGATGAATATCCCTGCACTGTCCTCCGTGGTGTCCACGCAGAAAAATGTTGGACAAGCAATTTCTTTTGAAATGTGACGTTTTTGCTAAAACAGTCCTGAGGTTTTGAGGGAGTCCTTCCTTAAGGACAGATTTCTCAGAGAGCAAGCTGTAAAATCCTGTGGATGAAAACTTGCAGGTCCAGAAGAACTGTGTGTGATGGGAAGATGTGAAGGGAACACACAAGAAATATATTTGCTAATTAAGAATCATTGCATAGATCTAGAAGCGAACAGTTTACAAAAGCAGAGGTCAGACAGCAAACTCAGCCCAAAGAACAGACGCACAGAAGAGTTTGCTGTCTTCACTCACCCGCCAGCTTTCATTATAGTGCTGTAATGCATCAGGCATTTCCCTGTAAATTTGCTTTGCTGAAGCAGTGGGTAGACACACATGGTAAAACCGTCAGTCACGTTACCTGGCCAGTGGTCTGGCTGTGGAGATCAGCCACTACGATGGCAGGTGAGGAAGTCAGCACAGGTTTACTTAGTGGTTCCTGCTTGCTGGTCGCCTGGGGGCTGCTGCGGCTGCAGCCCTGCTGCGGGGCTGCTGGAGCCGATGGGTCCCCCGGGGAGGCTGTCGTTGCATCAGGCTGGGCTTCAGTGAAAGTCACTGACCGCTTCTGCTCCACTGAAGGGTACAAAGCCCAGAAAATTGAGTATTAAAATGCTACAGTTTGGGAAGGAAAACACAAGAAGAAAAGAAGAAAGAGAATTCCTGCAGTTTTTACAACTAAGATAGGATTCATGATTCATTCTGTCTTTATAAGCTGTCTAATTGGAGTCTAATCTAAAAGCCTTTTACCCTACACTTTCTCTAAAGCCACAGCAAGAGTCAGGAATCTCCTGAAGACTGGTGACCCTACCTATCTTTGTCATGGCTTGGTGAGATAAATGCCACCCATAGCATCTTTCTGTCCCAGAAGAATATACTGAATTGAATTCCTCTGTGAGTTCGGCATTTCTGGCCTCAACTAAAAAAGAAAAATTGAGTTGCAAATATATAAGGGAATTGCCCAAGGTTTTGCAGGAGATCTGAGAAAAGAAAGAGGGCAGCTGATTGCCCCCCATTCCTGCAGACTGAGTCCACTATCGGGGAATAAAGGCTGAAACTTAACAGTAAAACTGGTATCCCTGCTCCTGCTCTTAATTATTTTGGGTTGGCTTTAATGTTAAACATCTCCAGCAGCACTGTTGCCCAAGCACAGTCCTGGCTGAGTTGTTGGCAACCCAGGAAGTTTGCAAGCAACCCTTGCTCTCCCAGGTGTTTCCTCCAAAGTTAACTGCTCCTTTCAGATGGTAAAGAATACAGCCACCTCCTCTGCTTGACAGTGCCGACTCCTGGAAACATACGGCATGGACTAGAACTCTCCTATATTAATTTCCATATACAACCCTTAAAGCTCTGCACTGCTAAGCTTACAAATGCTAGGAAATTTCCTTCTTTCTACTATTGTCAATAGAAGCTTCAAAATTTGCACATCTGGAGGTTTTGGACAAGGCATCCTGACTAGACCTGTCCCCTAAATTCTCCACACCTCTAGAAGACATGATAATTCACCGTCCATGTCCTGTTTCGTCTTGAAAGCCTTTGGAAGAAACCATCAAAGTGTTCTGAGGGGGGTGATTTTCTGACAGGATATCCACTTACTAGGAAAAAGGACAAAACTGCTGGGACTTCACTTTAATATAGGCTGCTAACAACATACTAACATTTCCTTTAAGCTAAAACACCACCACAGTATTTTCCTCCTTTCAAATATGAAGTGCTGGTTCTGGAAATGCAGCCACTGCCCTACCGCTAGGTTTTGGTTTTGGCTGGATGCTCCGGCGCGTGGTTGAAAGTCGAGCTCCATGACGGCTACGAGGTTCGGTTTGAGTTTTCTGACGTGACAGCAGTGGTCGTCGAAGCTAAACATTGGAAGAAATAGTTAGGCTCATGTACCTTCACATATTACACAACTTCTCCTCTGTAAGGAGAATAGCTCGTCATTGTCTATTCCTCTATATGTCCATTCTCTCTACTTTTAGCAGATACATGTTTTAAAGTTTCCATTGCTTAGACATCTCCTTCATATGAACTTCTGGGTTTTGAGCTTTTTCAGTTTCAACATAAATGCAATGCAGATTGTGTGACCATCATTTAATTGATGTAATTGATTAAAAATGTAATGGACTTAAAAAAAAAACCCCAAAAAAACCCCCAAAACCCAAAACGTGCAGAGGAAAAGATTGGGGAATTCAAAACAAAGTGCACCTCCTCTCTTAGGGATTTGTCAGGCCTCACAGCTACGACTTGTGCTATGGTTCCTGCTAACTGAACAGACTGCACTAGTATGTCATAAATTAGGCAAAAGGGACACGTCACATGCACAAATCATTTGAAAACTGACACAGACGAGAAAAATGAAACCAACTCAAAGAGAAGGAGAGAAAGTTTCTTCACTCCCCGTGTTCTCACCTGCCGTAGGCCTCTCTTCCGCCCCAGGGGCTGCTGCAGAAGAAGGTTCTGCTGTCCCGGCTCGCTCTGCACACTTGCCACCCTGTTAGATGTTGACAGCATTAGGCCAAGCACAGAAGAACCCTGTATAACTAGTAGGTGTCCTGGCAGTTGTGACTAAAATAAATAAATAAACCAACCAACCATCCACTAATGGCACAGTCACTTCAAAGAGCAATACTGTCTTTGAAGGATGGGGGGGACGTGTCTGTTGGGTTGTGGCTTCCAGGGCTTAGGAAGGGGTGGGAGGTGGAGTCATGGCATTCAGGACTTGGCCACGCACAGGTAGCATCCAAATATAAATAACTGCAGATTTCAGTTTTCAGTCATTGATTGATGCATCCCACCGAGCAACACTCACTTCTCTGCATCCTTTGCCACATCAATAAAGGCAAGAATATCAGCTCCCTAGCTCAAAAGCCTTCTTGTTTGCTTTTCCTTTTTCAAGGACAATGTTGTAAAGCTATATTTTTCCTCCCAAACAGACTCCACAGCCTCATCACAATTTTGTCATCTGGTTGTAATTTCAATTTAAGTCAACAAACGAAAAACAAACACAAAGTGACAAAGGATCCATTCACATAATGGATGCATGAGTTATGTGAACAAGGCCCCACACTCAACACTTGCAGCCTTAAGTCTTTTTGTGGCTAACAAACAAAAAAAGACAAGTAAACGTAGATTTTATATATATATATAAACACAGCTTTTTTAGTTTTTAATACCTTGGCACAAGAAATCTGAAATATCTGCAGAAAATAATCTTTAGTAATAAAACATACTCAGCTACACACCAGCTCATTCTACCATTCAACTGACCATTTAATCTACTTGATATAAAAATTCCACCCTCCCCTCATTTTCATCAAAGCACTGTATTCCTCCAAACAGTTAAAAATTGGTTATTTAGCAGACAGCGGTCACAAAACATTGTAACTGAATGAACTATGTCTGAGAGACATATGGTTACAATAGCAACTAACATTTAAGATGGACTTCTTTTAAATCAGGCAGCTGTTTATTTGGGACAGACTGGAATCCACTGAGCCACACGTCCTATTTAAGCAATTTCCAGCTATATCTGGTACGCATTGTTGAAGATTTGGTATTACAACCCATTTTGCCTTTGGCCTGCATTAATCTAAAGGAAAACAACATTCTTTTTAGATGTTTTCCTTGGATCTCGAGCTCAGTACCACCAACAGAGTGAAGGTTCACTGCCTGACCTTACAGGAGTGGAGAAAGTAGGACGTGGTCAGACAAGGCATGGAGGATGTCTGTGGACAGGCTTAAAAAATTCTGCCTCCTGAACAGCTCATTCTTGGCTTTGGCAGAAGTTACTGCCCTTAGAAGGTTTGGTGGAACAGAACTTGAGAGCTTCCTGGCCTGCTTCAGGTCAAAGTCTGGTTACCTGACCTGAGAGTCCTATTCCTTTCCCCCTTATCACTTTAAACTAAAGCCAGACTTTGCACTAAACCATATGTGTGTGTTCCTACCAGCTCTGCTGGGGAGACAGTGGGCAACTTCAAGGAGAGAGACATCTTAAGACCCTGAAGCCATTTCTCTTCTGATTGTCTGACCACAGCCTAATAATGCTAGGCATGCCCTCAGCAACCTCACGCAGCTGCAGTGGTTTGGAAAAAAAGGAAGGGCTTCTGCATGCTCAAAGCCAGAACAAACAAGATATATTCGAGTCCTTTTCTCCCTCAGACAGCTCTTCCAAATGAGATCACCAGTCTCTGGAACAGATTTTCCAGCTTTTATGTAGGGTATTGACATGATTTACATACAAAAGCATCCTAAACATCATGCAAACACCTGTCTATGAATAAGCAGAGTCCTCAAAGTTACTTCCTGTTAGTAGGACTGTGTTCTTGACCCAGACAATGACTGCGGCACATATGACTGGCAGGTCCAGAAGCAACACATCATTCTTTATGAAAGCAAAGAGACTGCGCTTAAATTAATCTTTAGATTTATGATCCACACTATCTGCAGATAACAGCTTGTAGAATTTTCTTAACCTCCTGTTTCTAGGATTACACAAAACCTTATTCTTCTGAATTTTAAGAAGTTTTTAGAGTAGTTGCCAGTATGTGAATTAAGTAGGAATTAGCTGGAGAAGGTCTTGAGAAAATATTTTTCTATTGCACTAGCTTTTGAGAATACTGCTACAATTTCTGGTGAAGGAAAGGTAACTCTTAGTTCCATGAGTGAGGAGACATAAATGTCTGTAGCAGAAAGACTACAGTTATATTCACTACAAAACACTGTTTATAGTGGTGAAACAAACTCATTTCATATGCATCATGAAAACACTTTGAAAAAGTCATTAGATAAAGGAAGTACATGGACCGCATGAGGGCACAGAGGCTATACATGAGGAAAAAAAAAGGATTCCCATGGAATAATCTGCGCACTGAAGACAAACAATAGGTGAGCAAAAGAAAGGCTGGACTTTGTGTCTTCCTGCTGGAGTCTGGGATTTTCCACCTGGCTTATATCATAAGTGAAATGAATTTAGAGAGCTGGTGGATGTTTATTTCCAGTACTGAATCATTACACAAATTGGTATAATTTGGAATGATCTTAATGAGCTGAAATTGCAGATCTATTGCAGGCAAACGGTGGACCCAAGAGCAGCCGAGTTTTGCAGAGCTGCCTGCGCACAGCACAGGCCTGCTGTGGCTGTCTTTTTGCCTTCTATCCCCAAATTCTGAAGAAGGGAACAAAAGAGAGAGACTGTTAAAGACCACGAATTTCAGATGAGTGACTGAATTTTCAGATATAACCTTTCACTTCATGAGGGTTTCTGAAAGTTTCTTTTCCCGTCAAAGAACAGCCCTGCTGATCTTGTTTCCGTGAAAATTAGTGTGGCAGGCAGACCGTTGGCTCTGTGTAGCCCTCCCTCCCTCCTTTTCTGTCTCTCCTTGTTTACCAGACCTGACCAGAAGTATACTGTTTTTCTGGCAGCCCATGGGACCCAATCAAGGAATACTGAATCAAATGCCATTTCAGCTGACAGTACGTTTCCCTCCTCTGACAATGTGATCGATAAGAAGGGGTTTTCTGCAGTACATAAGCCAGATTTATTTCAGAATAACAAACTAGAAGTTTTTCCTGCCCAACACAAAGATGCTCTGTCACTCTCTGAGTATCTCTGTTGGGGGTTTTATCTTCACAGTAATGTTACTCCCATTACATAGTTAGGGCAGAGACAGGTGAGCAAAAGATCAAACCAACCCAACTTCGTGGAAGCATGTTGCCAGCACTACAAGAAATGACAGCCACTGCAGTCACACAGTGGGGGGCTAAAAGAAGCTTTATCAGGTTGGTAATTATAATAAGTGATGCTCATGAATTACTAGAAACCATGCAGCCAAAAAAAAAGAAAAAAAAGAAAGAACAAGGAAGAAAACAAAACAGACGAAGGAAGCAAGGAGTTTAAATGTCTGTTAAAAAGATGTACATGCTTGCCACGCCATTATGGTAGAACGTACAGACTTTATGTCTCAAGACATCTGAATGAGAGGGTTAGTGGACAAAGGCCAGTGGAGAATGGGTTAAAATGTAGATGAACTCCAGCTCTTTATTCCCAGACACATCCTAGCCCACTTAGTGTTAGAACTGCTACCCTTGCCCTGGCAATGTGAATTCACTCTGATTTTCCCTATTAGGCACCATTAAGCTATGACAGGCAACACGACAAACGTTAAAGGGGAATGTGTTTGTGCAACAGATTTCCATGACAGTGACTTCTCATTCTTCTTCCTTTCTGATTTGGGAAAATATCCTCTCCTCTCAGATTATAACTACAACAAATCATGATACTGGACACATATGCTCCTCAGCCCTGTACCCCATGCTATCTGTTTACTTCTGAGCACTTAAATGCTATCACCTTCCCGTCTTCCCTGCTTTTCTACATGGCTGGCTCTAATTGCTATAGAACAAAGGGAAAATTATTCTTTTTTGTGTTTGTCACTATTTATTTAAAACTCCTACCTTCCATAAGGATCTTGTCTCCATATGATTTATGTCATTTATGACTAAACGTTAGCTTTTGAATTCAGAGGGCAATCCTAAACAGTTGTTATCATTGTGCTCCAGCTGAAATCAAAGTTATGTAAGAAAAACTCAAGCCTGCTTTATTCAAAACTAAAGTTCCTGAATATAAAACCACATTAATTCTGTCCTATGATCCCCAGAGCACAAAAAGCTCCTACATCTGCTTTATTACTTCTATCCTTCAGAGGAGGAATCCAATTTGCACATTTAACAATGCAGTTGAAACATCTTTTCTTCTTCACAGAACTCTAACTGAGCCTTTTTATAAAAATGTGCAGTATTTCCCTGTCTTCATGCTTTGCAGCCCTGATGCCTCTCCTTCAGATGTTAGTGCCTGCTCCTTGAAAAGAATAAACCTCAGCAGAACTGACTCCCAAGTACATCTGTTAACCATTCTGCCTGAGGAAATCTCTGTACCGTAGAGCAGGGTGCAGGATAGTGTCCTGGTCCCTAGTGAAAATTGGTGTGACAGAAATTAGTAGAAATCCACTGTACAGCTGATTAAATTTCAGGGTTCAGAATAAATTACTGCATTTGAACTCATCTGCTGACTTAGCTGTCTCGTATTCCTCAGCCTCACCACAGTTACTAGGCGTGACTCCCCCTTGTTTACAAGATCAAAGCATTTCAAATTCAACACTGATGTAACCTGTTATCAGGTCATTATGGCTTTAACTCAGATATGGACCTTCTCCTTCATCATCCTCCTCAACTGCAGTGAGTTTTTAGCTCTACTTAAGGGATGGCACTTAACTTCTTTAGTTGAATGACTTTCCTGGGGCCCCAAAACATGCTCAGATGACCATGAAATTCATTTTGCTTTATCACAAAACCAGATAACAATATTCCTGCCTCTGCCAACAAGCCAATGTCTTTTCCTAGCGCCACTCCTACAGTAGCACCAATTAGAGACTGATCTGCCAAAGCAGGATCCACGTCCACATAAAGGACACCATGAATCATGGGATGGTCTCATTGACACTGCCAATGATAAACTCTCCATTTGTCAACTGAGAAGAGTGAACAAATGAACAAAGCAGCCTGTCCCCGCGCTGAAAAGCCAGTACAGATATCTAAAACCAAGCTAACAAAATAAAAACCATTCACACAAATATCTCTCAACATATCTACATCTTCAGCTGGTGTGGTAAAGTAATGAAATAGTGTGTTACCCTCCATGTTGCCAACATAAGGGGCCATGTTCTTCTGGAAGGAAACAGAGATGCTGTCGGGACTAACGCCAGCTCTCCAACCTCTCGAGGGCTGAGAGGTGCGAGCACAGCAGCGGGACAGTAAGGACGATTAACACGACTGAGCTGGCCGTTAAAGGTGCAGACCTCCCTTCTAAGCTCACTCCTGACCCATTTGACAGGCACAGCCCTGACAGCATTTGCCCACAAGCTCCCCTGTCCATGGGTCATGGGGAACAGCTAGACCTGGGCTCCAGCACTGACAGGGCAATTTTAAATAGGTATTAATGGTGTTCACCTGCAAGCTCTCTAAGGTGTCATTTGAGAATTGGAAACGCTTTGTAAAAATAATGAGAATTATTGTAAAGCATCCACAGAGAACTATATTCCATAGGAATTATCATAATTAGTTTTATTAGTGAATGTTAAAGAACACAGCTTGATATCGTTATTAAGTCTTTTGTGGTGACAGCATTGTGAGATGAATGGAAAAACAGATGTCTCTCTTTTATATAAGCCTCCAGACTAATGCTTGTAACAGGCTACAGCTAATGCCTCACGGATAATCTTTCTCATGCCTTTCAAGCAATTGCTAAACAAGGCGAAAACCCTGAGGCTAGCCAGCCAGACCGCTATTTCACTTGCTACATATTTTTCTTTCCCCTTCCCCTTAGCCTCCTCAAAGTTACTGGCAATCAAAGCTGAAAACTGAAGGTGGGTTGCTACACCTTTGACTTGCAGGCCTGAATATCGATGAGCCACAAGAGACAGAGATGGAAAGAGCGACAAAAGGTGAGGGGAAGAGACAGAGGAGATTGGAAACGGCTCGTTTCCCAGCACACACACTGACAGACAGGTAGTGTTAACACTGTACCTAGAGAGGCTGCCCTCAGTGGCCAGGCTCGGGGAGTCATCGAGGACATTAGGTTCACTGCAGGAGGGGCAGGGAGATTAAGAATTTAGGGAAAGAAAATGCAAAAAAGCATGCGATTGTCTCTGTTTTCAAGGGAAAAAATATCAATGGAATAAAAAAGTAAAAAAAGGACGGTAACATTAATTGGTCTCGCACGCTCAACAGCACATATATGACTCAGAGGAGCTGAAAGAACATCTGATAACAAGAGCAGTCTTTAGAGGGAGTTTACACTACACGGAGACTTCTGCATCTCTGCTGAGAATTGGGGAGCTGAGAAGTTCAGTAGGATGTGTTTCCATGTGAAATAAGGGCAGAGAACTGTTTCTTGCAGCATTTTCATTTATTTCAGTTCTATTTACTTGCAGCTTCATAGAAAGCTTTTTTCTCCCCCCTTCTCCATGAGCCAGTTCTTCCTGAGGGAGGGCTAATCCCATGAGCTATAGGCCACTCTCCTTCTGGTACAACTCTAGGGACAAACATCTGGAAAACAAGGTCTCATAGTGCAGTGAAACTGTAAGTAAACAGCAGGTGTGGATCCTGGCAAACCAGTACACCATCACATCGCTTCTCTACACTTCAGCCATTTGGGCAGAAGCAGCCTTCTCAGCCCACAGGAAAAACATGAAAGAAAGCAAGCAATCTGCTGGGTTACCAGCAGGAAAGCAATAACAATATTACTTAGCATTAATTAGTTGACATTTGTGAGGCAGTCTGAAAGCTCAGAGACCAACCATAGCTAAAAAGGGCACAACATTGTGGACTATGATTGTGCTTGCTGAGCTTGTACTTTCCCTACACAGATGAAAAGTGATTCTCCTGGTATACCATGTACTTAAAAAAGTAGAGAGCAAAGCTCTGTTGTAATTAAAGTCTTTTTTTCTCAGCATCACCATGACTTGGGATTGCACAAAGCAAACAGTGCTATCAGTCAACTGTGACTTTTATGAAGTTTATGCATTGAAGATGGTAGTGAAAGATTGGGGAGAATGCCGCCTTGAATATTAAATTTTCAAGACACAAAGGGACTGAATCAATTGAGTTCAAAAGTCGAATGAGTTCCTGTAAGCCCTTTTGTGAAAACTGCCAGATAAAATCTGTGTAACTTCTCTCTTCTAAATCATTTCTCCTATCTCTGCTGGTATGTACCACAGCTGTTACTTTTCCTTCATGTATCAAGGTTATTTCTTTAATTCCAAGCAAGACTGGGGAGGGAACAATGTTGCTTGATTTTCCAAGGCTGGTCAAGAGATAATGTAGAATTTATTCTTTAAAGGTTCAAAGGAAATAACATAAATTAATCTGTCCATTGTCAGATATCCTTGGATAACTATGTTGCAGAAAAAATAAAAAAATAAATATTGCTTACTTAGAAAAAAAATTCCCATTCAAATGCAAAACTTCTCTCTGCATCTTCTAAAGATGTGCATTTCCCAAATTCCAATCTCTTTCTCACTACTCCATGTTAACCAGGAATAAGGCATTCAAAGTTATTTCTATCAACAAGTATATTTCTGGTTTTAAACAGTATTAAATCCCATCTTTGAACTTGACATTCAGTTTCTGTGACAAGCTAGTTACTGTTCTAGGAAGGACAAAGACTGTATGGAAGAAAACAGAGTAAATCAAACAGGATGCCTCTGCCCCCCTTCCCAGCTTCTCAGGATTCCTCCGCACTCCCTACACAGATTGTGTACGGTCCCCTGGTTCAATGCATAACTCCCAAATCATGTGTTTTCTTTCGCTATCCACAGTAGTAGCAGAGGAAAATAATAGCGCTGAGGGTTTCTGAAACTGTTTGAGAGGAAGGTTTCTATGGATGACGGCTTGTTCTGATGGACCTTACGCAACACAGATCATCCTGGAAAATCATTATTTCCAACCCTGCACCCTTGGTCCACCATTATTTCAGGATGAATAAATTTATCATCACTATGCTGGCACTGATTCTACTGTCCCACATCTCTGATGTACACAAAATATACCTGTGCCATTTCTGCTCTCATGAATATAATGGGAAAGGTGAAAAGCCCATGTTGTTACCTTTGGCTGGGTAACATGCCCACCTCAGCCTGAGGTGCAGACACGTTGGAGAGATGGCTGGAGAACCGCCTCCTCCCAATGGCACCCATAAGGTATGCTTCTTGTTCACTTACCACACTGGGCATGCTCAAGGAGTCATCTAGAAACAAAGAAAAAACCAGGAAAGGAGAGGAAACAACCATCCCAAACCCCACCTACATATTTGCAGTTGTCAAGAGTTAACAGGATGCCAAAGGTATACCCAGCATTTACTTACCAATGCCCCAAGCCTGCAAATTTGAATACTTCCATTAGATTTTACAGTCACAGTTCAGAAAGACGTATGTGTAAAACCCTACAGGACAAAGAACCCAGCACGCATGGGGCAGGGATTTATATATGCTTTCAGCTTATATGGTTCTCAGGAAAATGTGTTTGGGGAATTTGGCTTCCACTAGGGCTTAATTCCTGTGATTGATAAATTGTTTGTTAATACACAGTGTTTTCTGGCACAGAAGTTGTAACTGGACATTTTGCTGGTGTGAAATAAACTGCTGCTATGATATAGCAAAGCACTGTTACAAAAGATAAACTACATAACAGCAAAATGCAGAACTGACACCCTTTAACACCCTTTGAGACATACATTTTAAAATGCCACACAAAAAACCTGGATAAATTGACTCAAATACATCAAACTGCAACTGAATTGCAATTGACTGTGATCAGGACTGCTTGAAATTTTCAATGCTGTTTAAAATTATATAAAGCACCTGGAAAGAAATGACTCTGTTGTGGTTTTTACCACAACAACAACTAATTACAAATAAATAAAACAAAGGGGAAGTTTTGTGTCATTTACTCTTTTAGACCTTTTCCAACTGATATACTGAAATATTTTATGGTGGCATTAAGCGAAGGCAGGGCTAAAGTAATACTCCCGCAAGTGAATAGGAAGATAGCACTCATAATTTCATAAATAATCTGAGGCTGAAACCCAAGTTCACCACAGTGAGCATCTGAGCAATGTATCAGCAGTACAGAACTGGGTGGATCATGCAATGTTTAGTCATGAACCCAGCTAAAACAAAGTTGGGCTGATCCTGGAAACTTTCAGGCTAAGTGTTCTTTCCCAAAAGGCAATTCTGCCATAACTGCACAGGCCCTTCTTTTAAACCTGTTTTTCATCCTTTTTGTTTAACACCTTTGGGGAATAGTCAGTAGTCCTCAAATACAGATGTGAAGCGCCTGAATTTGGGCCATTGAGTCAACCAACCATTGCAGCACCAGAAGACAATATCCCTGCTAACACAGGGGGAAGCCCAAGCCTGATGACATATGAGCAGAGTTTTCTACCCTGGCTTTCACTGATGGACAACTCAGAAGCAGATGGACAGCTCAGAAGCAGAGAGAAAGCAAAATTCCAAGAATAACATGAAACAGCTGAAATGACAAAGCAACATTCAGGTCATTGCAAATTAGTCCCCAAAAGATTCACCATCTCACTCCTAAACTGGCACCAGAAAGCTTGGCAACCCCAGAACCTGCTAGCTGCCCCAAAAGGGAAATCAAACTTTTGTTGTCGGTACGTTTGAGGTATAATTTCCTCTTAGTTAATCGAGTGACACAAGCACACAGACATTCCACCCTGCAGAGAGCCACAGCTGGATCCCATGCAGCACAAAGACAACATATTCCACATTGAAGCATCTGGACAGAAGTGATGAGCAGGAAGTACTAAGGTCCGGCAGGAACAGGATCCTAACTACAGAGCCAGCCACAGCCCCTGCCTACTGTCATGATGAAGGTCAAAGAGAGGACTGATTGCCAATCTCCGCGTCAGCACTGAGAGGATTACATGTCAGCCTCATACACTAAAATTCAGCCAGTGCCCTTCCCTTTTCCCTACTCAGAGCTCAGGAGGGAATGCGGAGGTATGTAACGACCCAAGCTTTAACACCATGAACTGTGCAGCAACCACACCAGTTTCTTAGCCTCGTGCCCCTATCGGCCTTTTTTTCACATGAGGACAGGGACAACTGTCTTCCCCTCCTAGCCATCCTCTGGGGCATCAAGAAAACATCTTCAAAGTTGGGGGCTTAGCTTGAATCAGTTGCCACGTACTTTCTTCATCCTCCTCATCTGTGCGGCTCAGCGTGTCCTGTGAGGCCTGCTGGGAAGGCTCGCTGTCCTGCTCCCAGACCGTGCCAGTGCCAGTGTTGGAGCGGGACATGGTGGCCAGGCTCAGGCGGTAAGCGGAGGTGGAGGTGCCCACGGTGCTGACAGATGTCTTCCCTTGGTAAGCTGTGCAAGAGTGGGAAAACCAAACCCCAGTCAGTAATGGCACTGGAAATCAAGAACCAAGCCAAGCATTCCTATCATGTCGGGCACCTGATTCTGCCCAGACTAGTGGGGCAGGGGTTGGCAGAGGTGATAAATCAGACACATCTGCCCTTGCTGGCCTCATGTCTCCCAAATCTCTGTTTTTCTTATGCAGTCTCCCTCAACCTTAGTGCCATATTTTCCAGATCAGATTCAACATTTAGGAACAAGGCAAAGTATTACCAAGGGAAAAAAGGCTGAGGCATTTTCTTTTGAATTTGTTTTCCTTTTTAAGAACAAAGCACATAAAATCTCTTGCCGTGTGCAAGCAGTGGCTGCCATCTCGTGGCAACAAGGGTGACTGTTACAGGAGAAAAGCGATTCGTCGTGCAAAAGAGAATTCAGTGTGCCGAGCTCGGTGACGCTGATCAGGACCTCGCTGGTAACAGCGGAGAAAAACAAAAGGAGACCAAGAGGAGAAAGGAGGAGACAGACCTGCTGCTGACAAGCAGACAGACGTTTCTACACAAGCAGCTTCAGATTTACAGAGATGTAGGTAGCGGCTTGCTGCACTGTGAGGTGGGGCTGCACAAGCCAGCTGTGACAGCAAGAGGCAGCTGCTGGGAAATGGGACACGGACTTAGTGGGGAAAAGTGGGCAAAGCAAGGGGCGTTTCACAGCTAACCTGGACTTCTGTTGGCTGTCCAGTGGCAAGCCTGGGCTGGGAAGAGGGCCTGATCCAGGGGCAGGCTGTCGGGGTGTTAGTGGTTTACCCCACACCCCTCCTACGCAGTGGGCTGCCTCACAAGTTAACTTACGGGTGAGCGACCTGGCCAGATTGGGCTGATGGCCCTTAGCTCTCCCCTCTCCTCCTTACCAGACCCACTGTGCACTGCTTCCTTCAGGATCTTCAGCTCGTTATTGAACTCAGCAATGAGGGAGCTCTTGCAGAGCGGGCGCGGTATGAACCGTCTCTCCAGCTGGTCGGCAATGTGCTGTCGGGCAGTCAGCTCCTCGTGGTTCTCAGCCGGCTGGGCCAGCAGCTGCAAAATTGGGAAACGTTAGCATTGGGAAAATGATGCCCAGGGAACTGGGCCTGGTCTCCAGACCAGCAGACTGTCCTCTTTGTAGGTATGAAGTTTTGACTCCAGCTATGAGATTTTCACTTGTCTTCAAGGGACAACCTTATATTTGACTGAACAGATATCAAAACCTCACTGACATTGGTACACAGGGATGAGGGCTTCCTTATGCTAAGCTCTACCCTCAGACATGAGATAGCTCCTTCCTCCAAGATAATTTAGTCTGTCCAAGTGGTGACACACAGTAGGCTAAATAAGGTGGAGTACCATGTACTAATTTACCTGGTAAGGAGGGAAGAGCCATGATTAGCTTAAGCCCTGGCCACCTCAGCCTAGCAGCTGTCTGTCCATCTGCAAGAGCCTTGTCACAACCTTCACCCAAAAAATGTAAAGTGGAGTGGTCCTTCATGATTGTTAGTTGTATTGTCCCACTCTGTGCAGAAGAGAGACTTCTGGAAGATTTCTGCCACCCATGCCAACGCCCTCCTAGGTTCAGAGCATCCACACTACTTCCAAGTGCTTTGAGTATCTTTGTTGCAAAATTAAGTCTACATGCAAACCCTCTTGGTCGAGCCCAATAGTACTTTCCCAGCCAGGGGAACTAAGACTAGCTATACTCTGTGGCTTTGTGGATGAGAGCTCTTTAGTGTTGTTTAGTAAAAGCCTAGTGATTTAGTTTCAAATAGCTCACAGGCCTATTAACTTCCCTACATAAACACCCAGTTCTTCCAGGAGTGCTGTTTCTCCGTTCTCAGCAGGGAAATAAAGGATATCTTGCCCTCAGAGAGCGATCTAGCAGGAGCCAAAGCAACCGTTACCTTGCACTGGATGAAGGGCCGAAGGAGCACAAAGATAGGGATCCGTGTTCGTACGATAAAGTCGAGGAAATCCCACAGGGCCAGCCCTCCCACCTTCCGCAGTGCCATCTCCTTGACTTGCAGGCTCAGCCAGTACCACTGGCTGTCCAGCTGGCGTTCAAAGCAAACAAGGATCACCTTCAGGGCTACAGGGGAACACACACCAGCAAACAGCAGTCAGAGACATTATCAGTGTCCCTTGCACGCACTGAGGGAGGAATGGGGGGGTCACAGTGGGCACGAACCTATGCAGGCATGCATGCATGCACGTGCACATGCACACCCACAAACCTCAGAGTCACAACTGTCTTTTCTATCAGTATCCTAATGCTGCAGGGAAAGAGGGCAATCTTCTTATAATAAAAGTCTCAGGATCAGGACTGAGAGTCCCATTTCCAGAGAAATTTTGCTACTTCACACCTAAGTTCCTCTGTATTTTCTTGCTCTAGCTTCCCCTCTCGTCTCTGCAGAGTTCTTTTGTCTTCCTGGAATTCAGATATTTTGAAATATAGAGGAATACAGCCCTGGCTGATCAGACAACCTCAAAAATCTTGATCACGCATGTCCACACAAAGAGTCACTCTGTAAGCATGATAACCTCCAGGTTATTTATGGGGCAATAAAAAGAACCTTTCTAGCAGTGCAAGCTGCATGAGTCATGGCCAAACTGTAATCTAAACAAAAATATGGTCCAGTAAGCCAAGGGCTGTAATTCACAAGAGCACTGCATTACAAATGGGCATGAAGAGTGATGAGGTTCAAAACAATGCTCTATATTGAAGTGGGCAGTGACCAACAGTTAGCTCACAGGAGAGACAAGGAATCTCCCCCTTTCCATGCTCCCCTGGTCTGGAACAAACAGAGAAGCCTGGGAATTGTTGGGGGAAGGTTGACTATCTTTCTTGATGGGATGGTCAAGACATCTCAGCCATCACACATCTGTATCCAGGTTTGTTGGGGTGGGGGGCTAAATCAGTGGTGAATTGTCATTTTTTCATCAGTGTTACCCCATTCCTCAGCTACGGGTTAAGACAGACCTGAATATAAGTCTTTGTGTAAATGCCCTTACAAAATCAGAAACAGTGAAGCTGTTTGAAGGAGTGAGAGCTTTGAGACAAAACTCTCCCCATATAGCCCTGATAATCTGCACTGCTGCTGCATCTCCAATTTGATTATTTTTTTTTTCTTTCACTTGGGGTCATATGTATGAAAATATAGTACTACCTTGCATCAGCATACAGTAAGCAGAGGGAGTATCAGTCAGTAGGGACTGCGTGCACAGGGCCAGCAGGCAGACAGACTGCATCATGTTTCCCTCCTGCTAGTCAAGGGCCAGTGCAGCTGTGATATTAGGGGCTGGTAGGCAGTCTGACTTGCCTTTTGTGGCTTCACTGCCATATCCTGGCAGCATGAAAACTGAGCGATGTCTAGCTGTGCTGCAATCTCCTCCAGCTGCAGTGCAGAAACTGCTCACGGTGCAATACATTCCAGAGAAACTCCTGGCTTTACCCTCGGGCCTGGCCCCTTGTTCACGACAAGACCTAAAGCAGCTCTACAGAGCTCAAACCTGCCTGAGATGGTTTTCTTTGGTGATATCTACAGTCTTGAACGCTCCATTTTATCTCTGTCTCTTCCCAGTGGTGAGCAGAAGCCATCACTCACCCAGGTAGGCAGCCTGGCTGGTGGACTCGGCGAGCCCTTCCCGCCGCAGGTCCTTCCCTGCATCCCCTGGGGTAGAGCAATGGGCAGGGGAGCTCTCCAGCATGAAATTCTTGCTGCGGGAAGTGCTGATGATGCGAGGTGGCAGGAGGATATTGATAACAGTCTGGAGCAGCAGCAGGACCTCAGGCTGCTCCAGCCAGGGGCTGTCTGAGATGCATTGGGAGGGGAGAGAGAGAGAAAGATCAGGCTACATCCCATCAAAGACACCCAAAAGATCCAGACCCTGTTCAGTTCCACAATGGGGTGCAATCTCAAATGTCCCCTAAGCCAAAACTCCGTCCCCCACACCTTGTTATGCTGCTTCTCCTCCTGCAAGCAAAGGCAAAGTTTATTTTAGCACAAACACAGAGCTACACAGCACAAAGAAATGTCCCGTTCAGTGGTGTCATCATCTCATCTCCTTTTGACATTCCCCTCTCCCTTTACTCTTTGCTTTCATTTAGGGATTTACCAGTGATCACCCTCTATAGAAGAAATCAAGGAGCAGGACTTGTGCCAGACAAGTGTGGTATGGATTGGGCAGACTGTGATCCACAGGGGTACAACATTTCTGTGACCTCTGCTCCCCTCTGTGGCTTCTGCTACAACAGATTTTTCTTGCCCTGCACTCCAGTTTCAAAAGAAGGAGCACATCTATGTCAGACCTGACTCAAGAACCATGGCACAGCTGAAACAAAGAGAAGAAACAACAACAACAATTTCTCCCAGTGGGGCTCTTTTCAGTCTCGGACCCAAAGGGCACTTAGCTGACACACTGCGAGTGACAGAAAACAAAATTAAAAAATAAAAATAAAAAATCAACAGAGAGCAGGGAAAGTGCAAACATCGGTTGTCAGAAAAGGGGGAGAAAAATTCTTTTTGTTAAATTAGTCAGACCTTTGCTTCCAGATCCTACTGTGAGCACAAATGGAATCAGTAGGTTTAAAAGCATTCCTTCCCTTCTTTCCTGATTGGTGAATGGGGAGACGACATGGCTTAGGGGAAAATCTTCTTTCAAAGCCTGTGCAGTAATAATAAGAAAGGATTAAACGATTTCATCAGCAGATCACGCACACAAGTTACTGCAGAGAATGACGATCCCCTGGGCATCCTGTTTACACAGTACACCACCAGCATTGATGTCTTGATTGAATTAGAAGGCCTGAGACCACTTAGTGAGGAGTAAAACGAATTCATGGAGTAACATAGGTGTCACCTGCTCTTATCACAGCCAAGAGGTAAGAAGCCCAGATTCCTAACTCATAGATATCATTAACAAAATCAGATGTATCCCACAGGAGTCAACTGAGTGTTAGTCCTAAACTCTGCACTACTGTGAATGGCATCAGGATCTGACCCAGACTATGGGGAATAAAAAAAAAAAAAAAATGAATAGAGGAAATTGCACAAATGACATGATCTAAATATTCTGCTGTCTGAACATGGAGGTTATTCCCGAACACATTTTTGTTCTGCCAGACTTTGTGCTGTCCTATCATCCTCCCTAATGCAAAGAATGAACTCCTGAAAAATAAACAAAATGCATATCTACTTCTTAATGCATAGTCAAGCCTAAATTGAAAGGTATTTTATCCTTAGAGGAGGTAATACAAATGACTGTCAGTAGAACTCTGCTCATTTGCAACTTCCCAGTTGCTACAGACTTAGCTGTGAAATGCAACTGAACCTTGCCACCCCTCAAGGTTTGCAGATCTAGGCTGAGAAATTCCAGAAGATGTTTTCTGATGGGGTGTGGAGTATTTCTGTTTCATATCCTGCTGGATGTATTAGGAATATGACTACTCATGTGTTTTTCTGACATGTTTGGTTTTCATTACATTTAAAGCCCATGAAAAGAATGAGTGAACAGGGAGTAGAGGATAATAGAAGTAAAAACTCCCAATACTTTAAAAAAATGATTAATTTGGTATCTGGTTTTAAAAAAGAGAAAAGATTTCAGAGAAGGTGAAGGTGGCCCTTTTTTTGCTTTTCATTAAAGAACGATTACCTCAGAGCTGGAAGAAATTCGTCCTCTTTCTACATCAATTGGTATCAAAATGTCCTTTTGTGCCTTATGGTCTGAGGGACAGCCCAGTGTTTTGGTCCCTATAAGCCCTTCTCCCCAAGCTGCCCCGCTGCTCTGAAATACCTGCTGAAGTATTCAATTGGATGTGCCAATGCATACTTAAAAATGCAAGTTGGAGCTAGATTAGGAAATTTGTCCCTTCCTTGGTCACCATTCTGTCTGATTTCATGCCAATGGGGAGGGAAAGGGACACAGAGGCAGAAAGACTCTGTAATAGTTATGGCACTGCTATGAGAAAGGAATAGTGATGGATTCTCTAAAAAGTCCAGGATGGGTTTTTTTATTCTGGACAACAAGGATGCTATTGAGTCAGCAGCTGAAAAGCCAAGTTGCCCTGCTTTTTTGAGCTGGCACACTGCGTGACCAGCTCAGGTAAGAGCAGAAGAGCACAAACTCCACTCACAGTTACGCACATGGTCCCACAGGAAAAGAGGTAGGGTTGCATGGATGTGACCCAGGCCAGGGCCCATTTCCCCGTGGCAGGAGACTTATGATAACCCCTCAGATCCTGCAGAGAATCCTAACGTGCTTGTCAGAGCTTTAAACAGCATCAATCAGCTGAACTCCCCAGACTTCAATGGCAGTGTTAAGCTGATGGATGCTTGCTGTGGACTTGGCCTCAAAAGGTGAATTCTGAGCTCAGTTCAAGCCTTCAAAAAGAAGGGAGAATTTACATGTTGCTTCTCTTTCATTTTTGGTGTATGTTCCACAGTTTTTGCCCAGCTTTTGCAGAAAGAAAACAGAGCACCCATGAGTTGGTGTCTCAACCAGAAGCTATAACAGGCCTGGCCACAGGCCAGGGCAGACACACCTGTATCTGCAATGCTACAAGCCGGACAACAGCTGTGCTGAAGGGCAGAGGTGGCGAGAGATAAGGGCTGAGATGAAGAAGGGGTAATCCGTCAGCCACACTGGAGGGTCCTACCACTCCCATCACCTGCAATACAAACAGAGCACATCACCACAACTGACTACTTACAGTGTCATCCATGCCATATCCTCCAACGTCAGTGAAATGGAGAGGCCTTCCATCGAGCACTGAGTTGGGGTGGCTCTAGGAGAACCAGCCCCCCCAGTGGTCCTTGTGGGAGCTGGGGCCAGTGAGGAGGAGTTCTAGCAGGGAAAGGGAGGGGAGAAGAGGGAACCAGCAAGGATGGGAGGAGTGCACAGGTAACCTGGTACATTTATAAATGTACCCAGTACCAGCCCTGAATGACCAGCACTGGACCGGTGGAACAGTTAGAGTTGGAGGATACGTCATGTAACGACTGTAACAAATAAAAATATGTCACCAAAGCAAAAAGTCTGCATTGAAACTGGACATCTTTTCCCTTCTCTTGCTGATCTACTTGAAAAATAACGTCCCAAGTCTGACCCAAGCCTGGTTTTGTACAATGTTCAGATTCCTCTCAAACACAGTCTGTTCATGGAACTCTAAGTATGATTCATCTCACCTGACCCCAGATGTCTGAAGCAGAGTCACCTGTATGTGACCTGGTTGTCTGGAACTTCTTGAAATATCAGCACAAGAAAATAGCACTTCTAGGGCAGAGTTATTTGAACCATTTCGGATGTGTCCCTCAGGAAGAATTAAATCACAGGCCTGCACATGCCTGTTTCTCTCCATGACTAGACACATCTACATGATGGGAACAGGGAGAAGCTACCTGGAAGATGCCCGTGCTTAGGGGAGATGAATGCACTCTTTTTTTCCAAATTTAGCCTGGGTAGAAAGGAGCAACCAGTTTTTTTGCCAGAAAACCAAAGAACAATTTAGAGGGGGAAAAGGCAGAGCCCTTTTTCATATCACCATGGATTATTATTATTAGATGTTTCCCCACCTTCCTGGCTGATATCTTTTTGGGCTTTGTGACGCAACTGGTCTACACATGATACAGCATGCAGTCAGGGATGCTCCCACAGCTCACAGCAGCCAGAGTTCTGACAGCTAGAGGTAAAGAGTGATGACTGCACTTCAGCACTGCGGAGCTTTCTGCTAATTTTAGAGCACTGGCTACTTCTTAATGCAGGCCCTTTGGAGAGCTTGCTGGTGTGATCCACTCTGCCATGCCTGCTTGCCAAACTGCAAATCCATTCTAAATTTGTATTTGAGCTAACCCTGTAGCAACCCTAAAGTAGTTTGAGGGCCCAGATTTGCAGTGCCTCCAAGTAGCTACCTCTGCTTGAACAAGGGAGAAGTCTTATAGACTCTGATGGGCTGGAACTTCCCTGCCCTTGCAGGGATGAGGACTTGAAGGACAGAAGCCTGGCAAAAATTGACATTGCATTTTAACTGATGATCATTGGTTTTAAAGCTCCTCAGAGCACCAGTGAACCCAGGGAAGTTTTCTGTTACTGCAAGGAAAAATTACAACATTTTCATTCTAAGAAGAAAATGTTACAAAACCCAGTAACAACAAAAATGTTGGTGCAGCCTTTCCCCTTTTATTTGTATTTTTTCCACATGGAATGTGAGCATGCATGTTTGTCCAAATGGCTGGAATTACGTTGATACCAAATGGAAGGTTTGCCCCAGTTTAACAGCTGCAGAAACACTACAATCTATCACTGAATGACCAGACAGGCTCCATCTGTATCATCTGTCTGTTATAGCACACTTAGGAGCATAAATTCTACTAAGAGTGGAACCTGAACATTGTACAGTGCAAACCTGTACTAGATCAAGCCAGGGACATTGTGAACAGTGGAGTGAATCCACCCATGTAAACCCTTCTAACTAGCCAACACCTGATGGCCTCTGACAGAGCCATCAGGGTCTTTCCCCACTGGAGACGGTAGGTATCCCCAGTGCCACCCTCTCCCCGTCTCTACCAGGTGTGTGCAGTCTCCACCACCCCACTCTCCAACTTGCAGCCCTCAACTCTCAGCTCAATCTGGTGAAGGTGAATCTTCAAAGTGGTGCGTGGGAAGCAACGGAAATAAATCACTTGACCACCGCTACTGGTCACTGTATCTCCCCATGCACCACTTCAAAAATGAACCTTGCTATCTCTAGTGTCACTTGCGAAGTCCCCTTGTGAGGGGTAAGGGGGACAGGTAAAATGACTGGAATGGGAATGAACTGTCATCTTCAGTCCAGAGAAGTCAACAGCGGGGGAAGGTTTAGCAAAGGTTCACGGGGTTGCCGCTTGGCTACTCACCAGATTGACACACACATTGATCAGAGACCTAAGGTGAGGCAGGAAGGATATGATTGGCTGCCTCTGAAGTGTCAAACAAACCCCTTCAATCAAATTGCTGGCAGGCTCCCATTCAACCTGGCGCCTGCAATACAACAGTAGGTGCCGTTAGCCGCGGCCTCCTGCCCCCCACCAGACGCTCGCAAACACGGCGACCAACACACACTGACGCCCACAGAGGAAACGTTTCAGACAGTAACGACGTCCAAGATGAGCACAAAGTGTGCAACAGAGAAAAGGTTTTACCCACGCAGCTCAGGAAAGCACAGAGCCACAGAGCACACTGGGCATTTGAGAGAGACGAGAAACGTAGCAGAAGGGTCTGTGCCAGCGACACAAACCCCCTCGCAGCAGCAGCAGCAGCGGATGAGCTGTGTTTCACTCCCTGATGCTTCCCTCTGACAGACAGTGAATGAAAGGGAGGCACCAACAGCTGTCTCAGGTGTACCTGTGTGGGCAAAAGGTCTGCTGTGCCACGCTCCCAACTGAGGGCTACTCCTCCATCTCTTGTGGCTTGTTCTCACTGAAGGGAACAAACCCCATCAGCTGTGAGTGTCCTCTGTAAGCTACTTTTTCAGTCTAGTCTGCTCTGCCAGAGTGACTCCCAGACAGTCTGCCTTAAACTTAAACTTGCCCAGCAGTACAATCTTTACCTTCCTCACCCTGTGCAGGAGGGATGATTCATTCCCTACCAGCACCAAAGCCCTTCGTTCCAGGATCCTTTCTTCCCTGACACTGCTTTTTTTACCAAAACAGCTTTTAGGGCTCATGACAGATGCTGAATGGAGTCCTTCCTAATCATAAGCAGACATAGCATAGGTAACATCAAAACAGCTGACATCCTTCATCTTAGGGCCTGACTCTTTGGAGTAAGTATAGTTCTCAAGCCAATATCTGACTATGCACTTAGTGGGACAGAAAGACAAGGCCTGCATAACTTGTTAGCTCAAGACTAATCAACACCCTATTCAAGCTCCTCAGTGGACTTAGAGACACATCAAGTGTTCACTACGTAAGTTCTTATGCAGACCAACATACATCTCATCTTTCAGCATCTGCTGTTCTTAAATCTCCAGAATAGTAGTTTGTTCTTGTTCTTACACATAACACTATTACCATCAGACACTGATTTTGGAGCAGGGTGCTCACGGGAGGCAGCATGTAAGATTCCGATGTGAGTACCCCAATAGATAGCTCCTGGGGTTTGGCACTCAGCCTCACCTCTAAGACGCTTCTTGGCCCAATGACATTTAAATGTAGTTGCTGCATTTGGTCCAATGGCTTTTCTGTCTCGACCCCTTTGTGTACAGAAGAGCAGTTTCAGCCAAGCATAGGTACAGGCACAGACAGATAGAATATGAAGGGAATTTTAGTTTATGAACATTCATTTAGCTTACACAAAGAGGAAAGAGCTTCAGGAACAGGAAGACCCCTAAGCTGCCTTTGAGGCAGAAGAAAGTATGAGCGAGAAAAGAAAGAATGAGTGAGAAGCAGGCAAGATATGGCAAAGAATCAAACCAAGAGGAAGGACAAGCATCAAAATTTCTGCCTCTAAATTCCCTGCAAGGGCAGGAATTTCTTAAAGTAGATTGTTAGCCAAAGAAAAGTGATAGGTAGTGATGCCAGAAAGAAGAGATCACCTCCCTATTATTTACTCCATCTTAGTTGCTTACATATGATTCCCACTGGGACCTAAAGTTTTGTGTCTGAGTCCTAAATTCTGATATTCTCTAACATCACCCGGCTTCTCAGCTGAGACTGCCAACAAAGTGATTGATTCAAGGACTTGAGGACATATGCCCATGAGGGTGACTGAGACCAATGACTCTTTTCACTCAGATCACTGGAAAATCTGCAGGGTTGGGAGATTTTACACTACCCAGAGTGGATTCGTGTCACTGCCTCTGAGGTGGGAATGCTCCATATTGAATACTTCTCGAAGTCGCCAAAGCCTGTACCATAAAGCTACTATGTGATGACCCAGGCTTTCACTAGCCACTGACTAGAAGTAATCGATGCAGTTCTGCTCCCTTTATTAAGGAGCATTCAGAAGCTACTGCACAGCTCCAGACTATTTTTATTTTTACACAGAACATAACAGTATATTTGTGAGAAGGCATTCTAGAAATACTCTAAGGTTTAACTTTCCATTAAAAAATAAAATTCACCTCCTCAACTCGCAGCTAAAATAAATAAAGAGGGTAATGAGATGGTACGAATCTGAAGACTTATTTTGGAGAAAGAAAAATGAGATTTCTAGAGGTTCTCTTTGTAGTTCTTAATAACCATGTGTTTCTTCTTTTGCTACCAGAAGACACAACAAAAACGTCAACATAAATGCACACTTACAGAGATAAAAACGTTTGTTCATTTTCTGATACGTTGTAAAGGTTCACTGTAAACATGACAGTTTTAGTTTGATGACATACCCACACTTCAAGGCTTGCAACATCAGAAACGGACCCCAGAGGGTTTCCATAATACCTGCTCACCTCAAAGTAGGCATCTTGTGAATTTTATTGAACATACGATCCAATCTCTTTAAGATGAGGATAAGGGCAGGTCTCACCGCCTCAGCTGTCCAGTCAGTGATGGGCAGCATCTCCATGATGTAGCGCCGGAGACCTCGGCTTTCCATCGTCTGTGTGTCATAAGGTGCCAGCTTCAGCAGGGAATGTGCGATTTCTGCCAATCTAAAACCAAGGTTTGTGAAGAGGAAAATCAAATACAACTTGCATTTCTCCACACATGCCAATGAACTAACAGATAAATCTTCAGTAGCCTAGTAAAAAGAAAAAGATGCAAAAGTCAAATGTGCTGCTATTTAAACTCTTAGACCCGATACCACAGTTTTTGGTCTGTTAAGATTCTTCTGCTGGAATCACTGTTTATATTAATGTACATCTGAATATGTCTAAAGAATATTTTTACATTGATATTAAAGGAACATCAGGAATCACAGATTTGTGTAGCTAAAAACAAAGTACCTGAACTCTTAGTAAGATTGCATTGCAAATGCCTGTGAAACACAGACCTGACATCACCTCTATGTCAATGAATGAGTGATTTGGTTTCGTTTTGTGCATCTTTTTCAGTATCACCACTTTAAGAAGTCTCACTGTGCCATTATCAGGTGTTACATTTTAAAAATAATGTGCTGTCACATAGGTTTACACAACATGTACTTTGTATGAATAGTCCCTGCAGCTTTGATTTGTTTCTCCTAACACCTCTACAGATTGTGTTGCTGTTGCTTCTTCTAACCCTCCCAGATGGCCTTGCCGATGGCATTTTCTGTATTGACTGTGAAATACCATGGCAACATTTAACTTACACTTGCAGTTTGACAAAGACCTACTGAAATACTTGAATATTTGCGATAGACAAAGACAAGTAATAGAGCTACACCTACTAATAAAAGGGATAGAAACCTATATACTCCCTGAAACATTAACAGTCTTTGTAGTGGACTATTGCAGTACAACCCTATTTATATTGTGGGGGGCTTCTTCTGAAATGCCTTCAACTAATGGAACATATTTCCATTCTCTTTAAAATCTGCCTAGGGCAACAAGTCCCTCACATTAACCAAACGTGCTATAAAAGTATTTCTTTATCCAGTATTTCTTTATTATTACTTTTTACAGCTACTTCGTCCCACTATGGAGTAGGTCTTAAACACTGTGAAATTTAAATTATCATGTAATTATGCTTCTTTCTGGCATTACAGTATCAGTGGCACATAATGGTATATGAAAACTTTCCTATGCATTATAAAGTGCGAGATCCAACTTGAGTTGTCAATCTCGATTAATCTCCTAGCTCCATTCATGCAGAAATAAGTAACCTGGGAAATTCTTATCTTCCTGAAATACTGGCATAAACACCTCATTGGATGTGCATCTCCCTTTTCATTGAGTCTAAAGAGATCTTTATGACTTTTTCAGACTAAACATTTAACTTTTAAATGGCTAAAATTGGGTGAGATGAATGCTGCCTGAAGGGACTAGCATATTATCTTGTTTTCTGAAGTCTTTGAAATGGTATCTGTCAGCCTCCCAAGACCATGCTTGTCACATCACATTCTGGTAAATCTCTACTTAGAAAAGTTTTTTCCTGCAGTGGTTAAATCCTGTCAGTCATTTCACTGGTACTTATGAAATGAATTTATGTAAGACTCAAGACAATGTTTGCTTTTACTTAGGACTGTGATAAAGCAACTCAGGTTCCAATCTCAATAAAGCAGTTATTTCTAGCACTTTCCAGGAGACATCAGAGCACAGCTCATTATCTTCTGCAGATCAGTCCCTTAGTTTTACTGCTGTAACCTTTGACCATGAAAGACACTCTCTCTTGAAAAGAATGCGCTATTTGCTGGCTACTACTGTGTACTGCTTCATGGAAATCTTCTCAGAAGAAAGTATCTTTCCAGAAAATATACCAATAACACCTTCTGTACATATGGATTAAGTTTGTTAAACTCATCTTTTAAGAGAGGGTTATAAAATAGTTTAAGAACAATTAAACTCAATTACTCTGGAATATAAAAAGATGTAGAAATGAAGTTCCCACATTACTGTTAAACTGTAAATACTCAGAGCATTCTAATGTTACATACAAATGTAAGACTAGGATAGTAAAAGGAAGCAAGCCCCTTACTTTACTGCACTAAATAAAGTTCGTTCATCAGACACATGTTCCTCACTCCCACTGAAATCAGAAAAAAAACTCCCAACATAATCTCTCCTGAGAACCTCACCTTTGATTCTAACGTAAGATTAGAGTTCTTATCTCAGGCTTGTATTGCTCAAATTCATAGAGTTTGTAATACAGCTAAACAGATACACTGATTTCTAAGGCTTGGGTAAAATGTAAAGGAAAAAATGTAAAGGTGGCACTGCAAAAGCAGCCATGTCCATCAGGTTTTCAGTTTTTTGCAGCCAAGCACTACATAAGAATGACATGCATCTGTGGAAACAGACATCTCCTGTTTAAAATTACCCTCTAAATTATTAAACATTTGCCAGAAGGGGGTAACACTGCATTCAATTCATATGCAAACACACAAACGAAATAAAAAAACACCTCCCAATTCCCAAAGGAATTTGCAGCATTTGTTAAACAAGACCTAAATTAATGTCAAACTCAATTTTCTGTTCTACAGAGACAGCCTGAATCAAATGATCTCTAATTGTGACAGAATCTGCCAGCTAAGTGGCTTTGCCATTTTTTTCAGAGCATGCTTGTAAAAGGTAGAAGAGTATTTTGAGGATTTTCCTTGGTTTAGGAAGCAGGAACAGATCTGGTTCAGTGCATTGCTAGGATCTGTCACCCTTCAGCTTCCCTTACAGGGCATTCCTGAGGAGAAAGCTATAGTGCTCAAACAGAGGAATAATTTGCAGCCAGAATGGCCTCTTGGTGTTCAGGGCGCAACATAAATTACGGTTAAAGTGGTTCTGATTCACTTTTAAGGCCAGTCCCAGACATATATCTTTGCTCTCTTCCCTATTTACTTTATACTCTACTGAACACCACTTGGCTTAGGCCATAAAAAAAAAAAAAAGACCTCTTGGTATTTAGCTGTTTTGTATTCAAAGAATGATCCTGAAGTATTTCTCTGTCTCATAAAAGAATTCAGATAGCTGTCTCCCTGTGACCACCCGCCCCCCACCCAAGGGATACACTGACTGCCTCATATTAATCCCAGTTTTCCTTCTGATGAGTGCTAGTCAGAACAGTGCTAAGTGTGGCTAACTCAGAGAGTATCTGTGCTGTTTTCACTTGAGTTTATGTTTCCTGAGATAATACTAGGTGAGAAAGGAGTTTCCCCTGAAAATTAGTGAAAAGCTGACAACAGAATCAGATCCATTCCCTCTCAGCATGCTGCTTTTGTTGTCTTTTACATCTGGACAAACTTGCTAGTAGCACCTTGTGTTATTTCGTGTTTACCATGAATTGCAAACACAGAGAAGAGAATTAAGTCCAAAGTGCTCAAAAGGCCCTACCCCCAACTCCTTCTAGGTCAGCACCACATGAAACAGTTTGCAGTGAGCATCCAACCAGCAAGCTGGGCTCAGTGCTGCAGCTTAATAAAAAAGTCTTGTGCACCTGCTGTATCTCACGCTGAGGTGGTGGTCCTGTAAATGCCTCCATCCTCCCCTGTATTTGAGGCATTTATGCAATACAGTGCAGTGGTTGCTCTGCCCTTCTCACTTGTTAGCAGCTGGTTCTGATGTAAGTGTCACAGGAGAGGATAAAGGTCGTATTCAGCCAGCTAGGCAGCTTCCTCACCCCTTGCCCTGCAGAGGCAGCCTTATCTGCTCTGCTCCTCACTGCAAGTTATTCTGATGTATCAGATGGGCTTTCACAGAGCTATTTCATCCACTGGAGATGGGGGTCTGAATGAGACCAGAGGAGAGCGTATGAAATCTTCCTTACACACAAGCAGCATCAGGTACAATCTAAGGGAAGTCCAAAACAAGCTCTCCATGTTTCAGACAGTAACATGCAACTATGCTACCAAAAAGTGACTCAGTCTGCTATTATGAAACATTAAGAGCTAAAAGAAAGGAATCCCCCTGAATTGAAGAAGTAAAAGCAGAATGCCTGTGGAATACCTCATGTGGGACTTCACATCCAGCAGCTCCAGAGAAGTCACTCGGGGCTCACCAGCCAGATTCTGCAAAATCTTCAGCCTTGGACCACAGTGCTTGTAAAACTCTGTGCAGATATTCAGCAATGACTCCCGCGGTCTCCTGAACTCCTCTCTGGCAATTCGTTCATCCAGCTCCTCTCGGGGAAGACCCTGGCCCTCCTCCAGTAAGTGAAGGTTCTCCCTGGAGGATATAAAATGAGGAAAAGAAGGAAGTGTTATATGCAGTGGAAGAGCAGAGATAGATTATAACAACCTCTCCAGCATGTTTTTGCAATAGATGCTTTCCCTTGCAACTGAAAAGATAATTGTATCTGCAATAAAACATAAAGTTGGAGGAAATTATCACCTGCAAAGTCTTGTTAAGGATATGAATAATTTCTATATGGACTATCCTTTTCTACCCTCCTCTGAAAAAAGGCTACCTGTCACAGCAACAGTGAGTGGGACCCAGTGAACCTGGAAACTCCTGAGGAACAGTTCATCACACGGCAGGGAAGATTGGGTGAAGATTTTACTGTACCTGATAAAGTGTAGTTTGGCTCCCTGTTCTGGGTACCTAGGAAAACAGAAACAGTGTAGTTGTAATCAGCAACTTGGTAATGCCTGAACTGTGCCTTTCTGAAAGAAAGCGACACTGTTCTAGTAAACCATTATACTCGCCATGGGCAGGATGGTATCTTGTATCACTAGAACAATGGCTACACGTAGTTAGTGACCACATTGAATGGCCTTACCTCCCTACTGGCAGCAAACAACAGATTGCTATAGTTATTGCCCTTGTTATGAAAGGAAAAACTCAGGCTTAAAAACTACAGCCGTCTTTCAAGCAATTTTTCTTACTGATTTTCACCCCAGTGCTCAGTCTGTTTCATGAAACCAGAGCTCACCTAGTGGAAAGAATACCTCAGAGTGGTTTTTTGTTTTGTTGTCATTTTCTCTTGCCACTTCTTGTTGAGAAAGCATTAACAAACCCTGTACCACTTGGCTAACACATCCAAGGCTGGAACAGCAATCATTCTACCATCGTGAGACTCCTGCTGTTGCTAGCAGATGTCTGTTGCAATGGTAACACAACATAAGAAACAGGAGCAGGAAACCTGGAGCAGTGCAAAAATATTTTGGATCAGAGATTGAATGTTTGATAATCAGAAAGATCTGGAAATGTAAACCAAAATGTTTGAGTCACACAGCACCAGGAGTCTCTACATTGCCTGTCAGCAGATACATAGTAACTGTTCTCCAAAATCAGCAGACAAATAATAAACCATTGCTTGCCATTACACCTTATTTTCCTTAGACTATGCAATCTTGTAATGGGAGTAAATGGCATAGAACCACTTCAGACTTGAGCATGAAGGAGTTTATCTGCTTCTTGGATCTGGGACTGAAAGTCAAAGCTGTGTTTCATCCATGCCTGGATCGGTTCTAAAGAATAACGCAATGATTCCAGGAATTACCAGCCAAGATGTGTGCACTACACATCTATAAATTGACAAAGCAGCCTTTCAAGGATCCATGCAGAGAGTGATTTCTATCTCCCTTTGATACAAAAGAAGACAGGGAATAACTTGGAAAGCATGTCTTGCCAGAAGGATGTGCCTGATCTACAGTCCTGTACAGCCCATGGTATGGTACTAGACTATTGGCTGTGCAGACTTACTATCAGCTGTTACAAACAAAAGAGAAATCCAGAAGACATACTCTGCTTGGGAAGAACAGCTACTCCAGCTTTTGCTAGGGGAGAATTCCCTTTCCAGGTCAGCACAAACATTCAGATTTTAAGCACAGCAAGGCATAGCCTGGCCAGGAAAGGGCAGGGCTGTCCAGAAGAATAATCAGTACTGCAAAGAAAACGTTCATAATCCCAAATGCTTGTGGGTGGATTTTATAACAAGATTTCTTAAGCCCTTGCTCTATGACTCAGTAAATTGTCCTGTGGCCTTGCCTAATTTGCAACAGCCTAATTGGAATGGCCAATATGGCCAAGGAACAGTATTACAGTCTGCTGTCACCATCTCCTTCCTTATTTCCTTCTTCCATGTGAAGTTTTTTTGTGTGTTTTTTGTGTTTTTTTTTAAGAAGGACAAAAATATTCCCAGTCATTCTTTCCTTTCTCTCAAATTCTCTGTCACTTGCTCCTTTGCTAGCTGTAGCTGTAAAAAAATCCCAGACCAATGAGGACATAAAGATGATAGAAAGAGACCATAGGAAAAATGAAAGGAAACAGGGAAGGGAAGGGAAGAAAACTAGAGGAGGTGCCAGTCTCTGCGAGGCTCAGCTTATGTGCAGTTTGAGCTCGTACTGCTGTTCAGTCTCTCAGAACACGGCCAGAAGGATCTGACTCTTCTGCTATCCAAGAACGCTCTGCCCAGTGGTTGCTCTGACAGTGGACTTGGAAGCAAAGCAGAGAACTGAGGGACACAGTTGCTTTGTCAGTATACTACAGTGCAAAAAGGGAATAAAGAAAAAGACATTTAGCTGTTCAGAAAAATAAGGAAGGAAGGAAGGAAGGAAGGAAGGAAGGAAGGAAGGCCTACCGACTTACCTGGTGTTCACACCTGCTGACATAGTGTGGTTTGCTGTTGTGGTCCCTTTATGGCCTTGGTCACATCGACTCATCTGTGGGGCTGTCATAGGCCTGGTGAAGGGAAGGTGAATAGCACACTAAAGACTAAATCTAACAAGTGCACTGAAATTCTGCTTGTGATCTGGTGAAATTTGGCACTAATTTTACCATGTCTAAAACTCAACCAATATTGAAGCTAAGTTGCATATCGTGACCTGTTCTTTCCCTCTCCCCAGACTGATAACCAAACACAGGCTCAGACCTTTGAACCATGCGGGTTACCTGGTGAGAACTTCTACACTGTACAAGAGGGCCTGCAAAGAGGTGGCAAGGGCAGCCATGGCAGCAATCTCCTCACGAGCTGCTGTTGCAGTCTCCACTTGAGAGGTTTGTCGCTTCAGTTTCTGCAAGTAACAGGGAACCAGCGCTTCCAAGACCATCAGCATCTGGAGGCTGGAAAAATAACCAATACTTGGTCTGTTTTGTTTTGTCAATCCTGAAACTCAAATCAGGTGGAGGCTTAAGTTTCTATCTAAAGACCCATGGATCTCTCACTGGCCTTGTGATTTCATTGCTTCTCACTAGATAAGCAGTCCTGAGCCAAAGAAACTCTTGGATCAGGGACATCAGGGGGAAAATTATCTGATGCATAAAACAGTAATAAGAAAAACAGCCCAGATTTCTGGGTATCTTCTGAATGTCATCCATTTGCAGACATTCATTTTCCCTTCCAAAGAGTCCTTTCTTCTCTGGTTCTCCCTCGGAAACTAACTTTTTTGCTTTACCAGTTTACCTCCCCTCTCTCTGTATCTTACTGCTCTTCCCAGCTGCCTGTTTCTCCCTCTCCAGCTCCCTCTCCATTGTCTCTAACAGAAACCTGCAGGGCATGGTGTAATCCCCACCTGGAAATACAGCATAGGTTTTGCTGCTCAGACTGCCATCCAGCTTAGTGCTACAGCCAGTGGCTGGCAGGATTTGGAGCTGGTGCCCTAGGAAAGGTATCAACAGGCAGAGGCTTGCCTTCATAGAGAAGCCCCATGCTTGGAATACATTTCTATATTCTCTACCTCCATTTGTCTGCCTTGCTTTCACATGCCATATGCAGCTTTTATGCCTTTTCTGAGTCTGCACAAACCAAGAAAACAGATTAGCACCTTCTGAATGATTCAGGAGCATAGGCCACCACTGTCACACACAGCTTGATGGCTTCACTGATCGAAAAGGTCAGGTCTTCATTCCCATAGCAGAAGTCTGAGGGAGTAAAGCAATATGAGAAGACTATCACACAAACACACCAACTATGAAAGGAGCTAGCACGCTTCTTCTTTCTTCCCCTTTTCAGTTGTTTGTTTCTCATGTTAACAATTTCCAATAGGCTCTTGATTTTTGACAAAAATTTGTCTATAAAAAGAAAATATATGCTGCACTCTCACTTGGACCCTGCCGTCCAAGAACTCAGGTAGGTGAGACACAGTTCTCAGTAGGTCAAATCACTGCTGAGCTTAAGGCCTACAGCTGCTAATGGAGTCCCCTTTCAAACATCATCCCTCACAAGTAAAATCTTAAGCTTATACACGACAAGGACACATGTCAACTTAATGACAATCTTTATGCTCCCTCTGCTTTTTCCTAGATCTTTCCACCACGCTAAAAATGATGCTGATGGAAGAAAACAGTTTTACTTCTAAAAAATGAAGCCCCTTCTATACTGAAAGCCACGTGGGTGCCAGCACGAAAATGAGTCTGGTTTGCTAGTGATTTAAGAAAAAGTTTTCAAAAGTAGTTAAGTCCCATATTATGAATATTACCTTGGGGATAATTAGTGCCAGGCACCAAGAAACTGAAGTATCAAAAGAATAATAATTGTAATACAACTATAGTCCCATTTTCAGAAGTAACTTTGGTATATAGGAGCACAAGTCAAAGTTAAGGTCCCACAGTGTGTAAATCACTTTGAACAATGGAACTTGGAAGTCAGATGTTTTAGATACTTCTGATCTTCATATGGAAAATACCAGGCACGCAGCATGTTCATCTACAGTCTCATCGTCAACACACACTTGGGAATTTTCAGAGATGCCTTTGCATAACTCTCCACAGAAAACTCAAAGCTTTCATTTAAATGTTTACTACAATCCACAAAGAGGAAGAAATATCTTCCATTTCTGTACCATTTTATAATGTAACTTGTGATATAATTGTTCAGCATCATAAAATTCCAGTATGCTGCATTTTAACTCTAAGGCTAGACAGGCTTTATTGTTCATCAAAATCAGTATTATTTAAGGGAAATGCAAATTTGGAAAATAAGTTGAAGATCCTTATAAAAATCAACACAACCCACTTCTCTGCAAATCACAAAGCTGCCAAACTCTTAAATTCTGCATTGCATGGATAACTATCAAGAGACACAGTGTCCTGGATACATCATACAGCTGTATATACTCTGCTTTGTGATAAATCAACACCCTCCCTAGAACTCAGCACTGTTGAATGTCTGAATGGCATCCATCATTTACTAGTCATAGTCTGCCCACAGGAGAGGATGCTTTTGTTTCCTGCTCACACGGAGCAGAGGAGAGGATAACACTGATCTTGTCAGCACGATACAGTTTATTAGGCATCTTTATGCTTCACCCACACATGATAGAATTCAAAATGCCAGGAGCTAGTCTCAGATTAGTAGGCTCCGTGCAGAAAAAGTAGCTTTGGAATAAAATAAATTAATAATTCCCCTCCTGCAGAAAACATCAAAAAGGATGGTGGTGATAAAGCCAACCTTAAAAGCCTCATGAGCCATAAGTAACAGATGTGACTGCATTCTGGAAGGAAAGGGGCCCTGAACAAATCATGCTGCATCAAATGCATGTTCAATCAATAAATAACAAACCAGAATTACTGAATAAAGGGTGCTTTGCTATTACCTAATGACTTGAGAGGCTTTTCTGCTTTCACCAGCTCCAAGATGTCCAAAATGTCTGGAGTTTCTCCCTCTAAAGATTGCAGCAGGTCAAATAGGCACTGGGCTGATACTCCTTTGCTGGTTCCATTGTTCGTAGCATCCTGTTTCAAAAACAGACATTCGTTGTTGATTTGCTGAGGGCTTGTGAGCATTGCAGGAGTCTTTATCTGGAGGTATGGGCAACCTTTTGGGTTTGTTTTTTTTTTTTTTGACAAAGGACCCACATGGAGTTCAAGAGCTTACTGCTATCAAACAGTAAGTCTTGCCTGACTCAACAGCTTGATGCTACAGTGGAAGCATGTAAAGGACACAGCTTTACTTCCCAGAAACAGCAGATCTTTGCTGCCCTGTGAGGGAGAAAGATGTGTGTGCTTAATAGTGTATGTGCAGGTAGATTTGGCAGTCCCACTTCAAATTAAAATTCCATTAACTTGTTTTAACTCATTAAGATGTTAAAAAGTAATTAGTAAATATCTAAAACCACGGCTAATCTAGTCTTGCAGTTCACATGCACTAAAACTTGGCATTAAGCTTTTAGTTCCTATTGCTGGATTCTAAGACAGGTTTTGTATTTAAAGAGTTACAAATCATTATTGTCCTTTTACAATCTTATACAAAGAAATTTAAAGTGAGATCACATTTACTAGCCTGGATACCAGCAGCCCATTATCTCAGCATCCTGCTCAGTCAACTGATGAACAGAAGCCTGCAGAAATAAGTTCAGGAAATGATTCTGTGCAGCACCAAGTGCAGTAAACACATGTTCAATAAGAACTGTGCTGCTGCTCCAGCTGTTTTCTCTTTGTGATCTCTGATGAGGGACTGGCTGCATACACAGGCTTCCCCACACTGAGACTAGGGAATGGCTTTTACTCACAGGGAACTCCAGGAGAGGGGCCACACTTGCAAACAGCTGCAGAATAAAGGGCTTGCGATGCAGAACGTAAAACTGGCGGCATGCAAACTCAATCGCTTGGCGTAACTGTGGGTTGCTTTCATAGTCGGCATATACCTGAGCAAATGGAAAAGGACATGGACTCCACTGGAAGTGCTCTTCATTTCCTGCCAGATTGAATCAACTACAGCCTTGTCATTCCTGGTATGTTTGCCTAACATTTTTGAAGGTGGAGACTTGTCCGCTCTCCCTGGCACTGCATTTCAGGGACAAACTATCCTTAGAAAAAAAGGTTTGCTTGTCACTCTTGAACCTTCTCTGTCACAGCTTTAGTCCATTATTTTTTATCCTATGTATCAGAGGTAGATTCCTCCCCTTTTCTTTGAAGCATTTTACTTGTTTGAAGCCAGTTAGTGCTTTCTTTTTCAATCTTCATCTTTTTCAGTTAATCAAATCCCAGCTCTTTCAGTCCTTTCTCATATGACATGCTTTCTAGGTCTACATCCCTGTTCCAGTCTGCAGTCCCTTCAATTAACTGCTGTGCCCACAGCTGAGCAGAGCCAGCACTTCAAGTCAGGAATGCTGCTGATTGGAGCAGCAGAATTATTCCAAGTTTCTTTCACAAGATGCAAATCTGTATAGTCATCCCAGAATGGCATATGAGATCTTTTCTTTTTTATCCTTCAATAGAAGGACACTGTTGATTCATGTTTAGCTTCAGATCTATAACGACTCTACTATTCTGTCCTGCAGAAGTGCTACTGAATCAGCTACTTTCCCTTCCATGTTTATGTGGCTGATTATTCATAAGGAAGGATCTATGCTTGTCCAACCTGATCAACATAATCTGGTTTTCTTTCCTCCTTTTTTCAGACTGCATCCCCAGTTTGTCAAGATAATTTGAACTCCTAGCCTGTCCTCGAACACACTGACAGTTCCACCCACTTTTAAGATATTTTAAGGTTTTTAGAGTGGCATTTCCTTCAGGACTGACCCCTGAACCATGCAGTCAATGTGTTGCCACAGATGTGGGATTTATTTCTCAGTTACGTAAACAGTATAAATTGCTAGGAACAACTTCACTGTGCTTCCTTGTTCTGTCTGTTTCAATTGCCTGTCTGCACTTCTCTCCTGGTACAAGTCTGTGGGAGGTTTGGGGATGGGGTGGGCAGGATTTTCTTCCTGTTTGCTGGCAACAAATAACACTGAGATTTTATAGTCGTGCAAAATTCCCATTACAGCACAGGGCTCTTAAAGGTTTCTAAAAAATTATTAATGTGCAAGACCTCTGCAGAGGTGTATTCACTTCTCAGTAGCCTAGTAGGCTGAAGAGATTAGTGTGTCTTTAATACAATCAGAAGCCTCTAGCATGTTTATGAAGACAATCACCATGGACTGTTACACTTGCAATATCTCATTTACTTGAGAAAAGGGAAATAATTAATTGTATATGCATTTCACCAAGGAAAGTGGAGAAGCCTGCAACAGAAAGAGCCCTGTGGGGGTATGTGCTTCAGGAATTAAGCCCCAAAGTGGGGCTTCTCCATTAACAGTCAGTTCTAGAACAAAGTGCTCACTCACTCATGTTGTTCATGGAAATGGCTCACCTGCAACATGCTGGGGAGGACCCACTGGTACCCGCTGAGAGAGAAGAGGTGGTTAAAGTGCACAGCTGTATTGATGACTGTGGCAGCATACTGCCTCAACAAGGCACTGTCCTCAGGGTGCAGGATCAGGGCACCGTTGAAGACGTTCAAGAACAGCATGATCTCATCCCCCCAGGGGAACTCGCTGGGCATGCCAAGGAACATCTCCTCTAGCAGCTTAATCCACAAGCTTTTCTGAAGAGTGTCCAGACCAAAGAGCTCTTTCCCAGCTGTGGGGGAGAAAAGGCAACAGCAATCAAATCTGTCCACCACAGCCAGCCTCACAACACTTCCAGAGGCCAAAGACCTCTCCAGAGAACCCTCTCATAACACTGACCGTCATTCTGCGTTTTTGAAATTAGTTCACTCATACTTTGCTTCTGGAATTTCCCAGAGGGCTTGAGCCTACCTTGATTGAAAGCATCTCACATGAAGACCAAGAGTGATGAATATCATACAGCTCATTAAATATACTCTCCACTGGTTGGAAATTCTCTTAAAAAGTGAAAGCCAATCTGAGCTTGTACATACAACCAGGAATTCATCATCTGCCTCACATAACCTCAACAGTTGTGTGGATTTATGCTGAATTTTTACCCTTCAGGTATCCCACACATTGTAGGACATTGATGCAGAGTTACAATAATGCTTTGGAAAGCAAGTGCCTTTAGGGCCTGTTACAGAACCTGCCAATGCTTACCATTCCAGCCCAAGTGAGGCTGGAAACCCTACTTGACTTTCACAGCAAAGTTTCTAAAAAGTGTGCTGTTTCTATATCTCTGCTGCAGAATTTGCCCAATATTCATTGAAGGCCCATTGCTTCCTCAAAGTGGATGGAAAAGGTCTCTGAGCTCTCCTTTTTAGGTGGAGTTATGCCATGCAGTCCTAGACACTTTTTCTGAACTGGCCTTCAGATGCTTGGGTCTGAAAACACTGACCCAGTGACAGGATGCTAGTGTGGAGTGTGCTGGCAACTGGAGCTCTTGAGCCAAGGTTCAGAGAAATCAGTGCAAAGACTCCCATGAGACTGACAGAAAAATCTAGGTTAGAGAAGACTAACTAAAGTCCCTGGTTCAGGCAAGGCTAACTTCAAAGCTAATGAGGTGGCTCAAGGCCTTAATTGATTGAGTTTTGAAAATCTCCATGGATGGAGATACCACTGCCTTTCTGGGTTCCTTTTCCAGTACTTTCCTGATTGTAGTGTGAAAATTTTTTTCTTTACACCCAATTGTAATTTCCTTTGCTGCAATTTGTGCTTGCTGCCTCTTGTCCTTTTGCTGTGCATTTCTGAGAAAAATCTGTTTCTGTCCTTGCTACAGTGCTGCTTCAGTGGAAGTCCACCACTAGATGCTCTACCCCCCACCCAAGCCTTTTCTTCTCTGAACTGATGAAGCCCGGGTCCTTTCACCTCTCCTTCTGTGGCAAGTCCTCTGGCTCACTAACCACCTTAGTGGCCTTTCCCTGGACTCGCTCCAGTTTGTTAAAAACTCTCATGTTTTGGTGAGCCCAAAACCGGACACAGTATTCCAGCTGTAGCCTCATGCATAATTCTAATACATAATTATAACTTATTATTATCTGGGTCCACAGAAAGTAGCTTTGTCTGGAGACCTGTAACATTGCAAAGCCCTTTCTACTGTTGTGCTTACAGACCAACAGCTATGTATCATCTTCCCTAGGAAAAGATTTATCAGGTTTAAGTAACGCTACAAGTCTCTACATTTCTAAGGGACATGAAGCCTGCATGTCTCTAGAGTGCCCCACAGAAACCTTCTGGGCCCACCAGAGAAAGCTATCGAAAGGCCATACCTTGGGGATCGCTGAAGAGTGAGAACTCGGCATCAATGGCACTTCGGGGAAATGAAGGCAAGCGGAGGAGGTCTTCCTGGAGCATAGATACATGGGACTGCTTGTGGGCAGTAGGGATTTTCTGTGTCAGTGATATGAGGAACAACACCCGCCCTACCTCTTCTAGCTTGCGGGTGAACACCTGAGAGAAAAAGAGACAAGGATCAGAATCAGTCTTGATCACAAAGTTCTTTACAACATACATCATACACTTTTCTAAGTTAGCTTCCATGGCTTTCTCTGATGGGAGGGCTGCTGTACTCATGGCTCAGAGGAACCCCTTGAACCCATTGAAATTCACAGAGCTAGTGCTAGTCCCTTTTGCTAGAACTTGTGTGACCACTGTTCTTCAGCCCAGCTCAGGAAAGATGATCATGTTTGTAAAAGAGGTTTTAACAACACTTTCTCTTTCAGTCAGTTGTGGAGGAACCCTGAGTGGTAGTAAACCACTTTGCAACTGTGCCACGCAGTCTTTTGTAGATTAATGTAAGCTTTGCCAGTATGAGCCCCAAGGTGGTCAGAGACAAACCAACTCCAAACTGAAAGCCATACAGTTGCAGTTGCTCTCTGCAAGATCTTAGACTATAGTCAACATGGACTTGTTATCTACCTCTGGGCTGAGGCTGGCTCATGTCTGGCCATAGACAGTGTACGTATAGCTGCAAAAGAAAAGCAGTCATAAAATGAAGCAGACCAGATTCTGAGTTACTGCAAACGAGCAAAGTCCTGCTGACTTCAGATTATTGCTCAGAAACTGAGTTCCATTCTACCAGCCTCCTTTGAACTTCTGACTGGTAGGATGAGTCAGGCTAGCTACTTTATTTTAATGCTAAAAGTAACCATAAGGCAGAGTGATGCTCAGTAATAGAAGCAACTGTCTTTTGAAGCAGTTTTGAGACAGTTCTTAGCTACTGGGATGAAGCCAAAACTTGAAGCATGTGGCTTAACATGTGACACAGCTCAGCTTCCCACATCCTGCAGTTGCTATGACCTTGCTCTGAAGTGCACTCAGCTTAGAATTGGGTGCTTAATTAATTGATGGTAAAGAAAGTACTTTTCCATGGATTGCTGCTCTGTGGGTAGACTCTACAGTGCTGTTTCTTTTGCTGAAGCTGGATCTTGGCCAGCAACTTCTTGCATGACTACAGAGAGGCTGATAGATGCTTGATTTAAATTTTAGTTTAGAAGTATTTTGGCCTCTAACTACTCTAAATAGAAAAATGTGAAATGTAAAATAATGCCCTGACAAAATTGGACAGGCCACTTTAATCTTTTTGGCTCATGTAGGGCATATCAAACTCATTTATTTGATATGTGGGACACAACTCCTAGAACCACAAGGAGAATAACTTCTGTCAGTGAAGCAACCAAAATGATCTCAAGTAATTTCAGATTTTTATAGGCTTTCTACTGACAGATGCAGCACATAAAATATTTCCCTATTCTGTACTGTACACAGATGAGATGGCATTAACTATATTCTCCATTATTTTAGCTGCTAGTCTCTCTTAAGGAGCTTTATAGCTACTTTTTATAACCATTCCTGACAATATTTTCCTGTCCCTGCATTTACGTTGCCACTGACACAACTACAGTAGCTGCTTTTTGGCTAGAATAATACAACTGTTAATACCAAACTCATACAGTTTATCCACATTCCTCCTTGTTTTTATTTCTTGCTTATTGTCATCCTTTGCAGATAAAGCTAGAGCAACTTTTCCCTAAACACTCAGCCCTGTGCTACTGAGACAACTTTGCTTTTGTGCAAAACAGAGCATGTGGCTTCCTCAGGTAGAGTGAGCTCAATACCATTGTCTTAACTGTTGAAAGAAATGATTCTTGTAGAGGTTTGCAGCACATTAAAGGCACTGCCCTGCCACTTTTAGTTACGGTTTAGTTCCTCAGGGAGAGCTCCTGGGAGATAGAGAACATTAGCAGAATTGGACAGATTATCTGGTCATGAGGCTGGAAGGTAGGGAGGACAGTGGAATATCTGAGGGCAGATATTCCCCTGACGACACAGTCACTCCTGCTGTGCCCCTGGGAGTCGCTATCATAAAACTAGCATCTGAGAGCAGGACAAGAAAGAGAGGCAGGTAACATTCTCTACAGTGAGAGGACAGATAATTCCTGCTCCACAGCCAGATGGACTTGCACAGAGAAGGTCTTATACGGGTTCCTAAAGAGCCAGAGGTTATGTGAAAGAAAGGAATAAGCAACTTTTTAAACTGAGGCAGCTCAAGCTCTTCTGGCAAACTGTAGGAGAATGCAAAATGATCTGCCAAAAAGAAGCTGGCTGGAGAGAGCAGGAGGGAATTCACATTGCATTCTTTGACTCTTAAAATACTGTACACTTGTCCAGTGGCACCAAGGCAGATATCATGCCAATTGCTACTTCTCCAGCAAAGCACTCTGTCTGCATGCAGCACGACTCAAAGTCTTTAAAGGAAAAGAAAGGTTTATTTACGGGGTTTGTTTCTGGGCAGAGGTGTTTGGTGACAGTAAGATACCTGCTTCTGAATGAGCTCTTGACCCTTTTCTGGATGCATCTGCACCAGGTTGAGCTGTGGAGAAACTGACCTCCGGAAGGGATAAATGTCACGGACGTAGGTCTGCCAGGAAAGGAAACAAGTGTGTTTCAAACAAATGCATTTGTAACAGCATCATTTCACAGAACTGAATAGAAGGTCCTTTAGCCCTTTCTGAAGCTTTTGGGTAGGAGCTTTCAGACAGTGCCAGGCATCGTGGAAGAGCATAAACAGAAGAGAAATTAACTCTTTTTAATGACTCCACTTCTGCCTCTTCTCTCTTCTGTTAAATTCCAATCTTTCACCACACACAACTGAACACCCAAGATGTGTTTAGGACAGAATTCTGTCTGTTTATGGGCTGCTTGTTCTCCTTTAGATAACCCTGACATTTAAAAAGGGACCAGATGGAAAAAACAAAGTCATCTGGACCTGACCTTTGCCTTACCTTGTTGTAATGAATAAGATTCCATCGCTTATCCATTAAAAAGTAATGAGAAGACTGCGTTTCAGGTATGTTAAAAAACTCTAAACACTCCTGAAGAGGAAGAAAGAAAAACAACCTGTTACTTATCAGCTGTCTTGTACAAAGATCACAACATCCAAAAGAAGAATATCCAGCTAATAATGTATAAAGGCACAAACTTGCATGACTCAGGCTGGTACACTTTGCTGGTATTAATTCTTGATTTCTCTTTTTAATCATAAAGTACATGAATATATTTGTGATAATCAAGGCATGCTGATATCACAGTCGTGAAGACTGATGTTACTTATTTCAATGTCTTCGTATCAGACATATTTGCCTGAGAGTGTGAGCCACATAGGTATTGCAGCTTCTATTTCCATACTATGTATTTATCAAGCTTTAGTGAAAGGTGGTGTACAGAGACACTAAAGTTCAGATCCTTCAAAGTACTGAGATGCATGATTCCCATTAAAATTTAACATAGTTGGACAAACCGAAGGCTTTTATAACTGTTTCTTATGTGGGTCTGTTAAGGCCATCCAGGAAATCTTTGGCAGAAGGGGGAACTGACCTCACATCTCCTAGATCCCAAGATATCATCATGGCTACTGAACCATCATTTCCACTCTGATCTTGATCATTCTGTTTAGTGTTGATACAAACAAACATTTAAATGATTTATGCATTTATCCAAAGGATAGTATACCGCAAATACCCAACAAGCTGCAGTGTCTCGCAGTGTCAAATGTAATTGCATTGGCGGGGTTTTGCCTGTCTGTGAGGTCAGGGCATTTCTAATATCCTTTAATATGGGATCCTGTTTCTTGCAACCAAGCTCTCCTCATATGGAGACAGAAACGTCTGTCAGCAAAACTTCCCTCCCCCAAACTGAAAGAGGACGATCAGACAGAATGTATTGCTGGCATACAAGTATGGCAGGTAAATGTCCTACTAAGCAGTTTGTCCGGTTCAAAAACTCACTCCTACCTTCAGAAGAGCCTCAAACTGTGTGTCCTCATGGACTGGTAACTGAGTTGGGATGTCACACTCATTCTGTCCATGCACAACAAGGGTTTTTGTGCCTAAAGGAAGAAAAGCAATTGCGTTCTCCCTGGCCTCTTTAACTCAATTTCAAAAGACTGCCCATGGAGGAAAAGTGATAGTTAAAATTAATTCCTGGGCAGACAGACAATGCCAGTCCTGCCTGGAATCCATTATGTAGTGTTAGCATAGTCTCACACTTCCACAGTTAATGAGAAATCGATCTGTTCCTAAAGGACTGAGCTGGCTTTATCAGCAACCGTCACTCTGAGGAAGGAACAAACCCAAAAGGTCAAATCTGTTTTTCAGTAAGATATCTTTTGCTTGACTCGTGACATCCTAGGCTCACAGCATGCTCTTCTTGGAGTCTCTCAAGACTGAAATGAGAGGTTACATCATATCAAACTGAGTCTGAATGGTACAATCTTACAATGATCATCCTGCCAGCCTTTCACAGCCTAACTGGCACAAAGCTCTGAGTTGAAAAGATTGTTCTAATTCACTTTCTGTTTGCTTCTTTTAGAGCTCTTAAAGTAGCTTTCTGAATCTCAGGGTATTAGAGGTGGAATTTACTGACTGAATCCTCAACTCAAGGAAAACTCACTTAGAATATGCAGTCATTTGTAGCTGTCTTTCTGATCCAGTTCTGACAGATCTCCTTTTTGCTACAGAGGTTCATTAACTTGGAAGTGAAGGAGATTTAAAGAATCATTTCTTATACCTGGCATTGAGGCAGTCACCAGCAGCTTCACTTCACATTGCTCCTTCTTCATAGTCTGTTTGAGATCTTTGAAGAACAGTCCCTCTACGTAACCCACCACTTCCCAAAGGAAGGTAAGCGTGGCAGAAATGGCATCCATGCCCCATTCACAGGGAGTGCGTACAAAATACATGATCAGTCCTACCTGCAGGATATTAGAAGAGGAATCAGGTTATACCAGGTTATACACACTCTTATTTGTGCAGAGCAATGTATAAATACAGAACAAGAATACTGTTGTTCTACTTTTCTTCACTCAGAGGAAAAAACTCATTAAACTTACATCCTGAAAGTTTATACATACTACAGCACAATCTGCCTGTATTATCGTTCCTTTTTCTAGAGAGGATGATGGGTGGGGGCAAAAAATATTGTTGCAACCCAGTCATTGTAGATGAGGAAAAGAGAGAACCTCTGCAGTAAGAGACTTCCTATGCCTTCTGCTCTGATGTGTTGCCACATAGACAACTCACAAACAACAGAGGATTCCTGGAGTAGCATACATCTTGTCTGGTTTTTCATCCTTTAACTGCAGCAAATGCATTTTCCACAATCTTGAAAGAAGCTACTAGATTTGCTCCAATAGGACTGTCCAAGAGCAAAGCAGTTTCTGAATCAAAATTAAGTAAAATAATTAAAGGTTTCTGGCACTGGTATCCTTCTGTTGGTCTACAACTAGTTGTCCATGGTTCAGTTCAGAACTCTATGATAGGTTGCTTAGGGGTTTAATAAAAATTTAAAGGTTCCTTTTCATCTCCCTGTAAGGACTCAAAGGCTAGTGTAAACCTGGTGGCTTGCACCACAGCCTGAAGCAGGTACGAGCTATATAGGAGAAGTTAAGAGCATTGATTTCCTTGCAGATTATGACATTAACTTTTTAGCACATGTGCAGGCAGAAGTGAGTTTCTGGGCTGCACGGTGGACACACAAGCTACTCACCAAGTAGTTAAAGAGGATATGAGATGTCTGGGCAGGGAAGTCTCCAATGTTCAACAAAAGCTTCCTTAACATATACATCAGCTCATCCTGGAAGAAGAGTAAATGGGTTTTCTTTCCATCACAAAGCAAAGAATGGATTTCTCCCTTTTGTCCTCTCTGGCTTTGTTTCTTCCCGTTTTTCCATACTCCCTTGTTCAGCTCTGTCTCTTGTTACTGCTCCCACATTTCCCAAAATAAGGCCCAGGGCACAGCACCCAGGTCAATGTCTTTCTTTTTTATCTCAGAGAGGCCAATACCTCCTATTGCAATTTATACCGACTGTAGCATCCTGATTGTGCACTCCCTTCCCTGTGATAATCCCTGCGTTGCTTATCACAACAAATGATAACCTGGATGTTCTGTGAAATCTAGTTCATCTCAACTCAATAGTTGAGGTGAGGCTGCTGCGTAGGAGGTGTGGACAGAATCTAACTTTCTTTAGAGGCTGCCTGCTTTAAATGTAGACTAGCACATTTCTTATAGTGGGAAGGGGGTGTAGAGGGGAAGGAATTTCTCTGTCAGCTAAGGACAGACAGACTGTATCATAAATTACTTCTATGGTCCTCATCCTCTTAACCCACAGCAGATTTGAGCTACTGTTAGGGGCATTAATATGCACAGGACAACCCAGGCCAATGATATATCTGCTGAAAGAAGCTTCCAAGGAAATACACCTGTTCTCTGTGTTCTGTACTCATGGTTGTAGTAGGCCTATGAAGAGATGGTAAAACAGTAGACTATGTTAGCTGAGAGGCTTCTGAGGCTGGACAGCATGTAGCTTCTTTCTCAAAGACACTTAACAAACAGAAGTGACCCTCTGAACTTAAATAGAAGCTTTGGGAACTATGGATGAGAAGTCTTAGGCATACTGAGGCCACTGAGACCAGATTACTCAAGGAACCAAAAAACAGCCTTTCTTGGCCTTTCTCAAGGTTTAATATTAATTCTGTAGTCAGTTCTTAGGTGGTGGCTTGGAAGATGAGGACTGCAATATTATTGATACCCTACACCAAGTCTGCAGTTGAGAAAGTGGTATGGAGAGTCTTACTGCCTTTCACCCAGTCAGAACTTGTATGCCTCTCTTCCATAAAGCTTAGCCATGGCACTAGAAAGTGGTCTAATAAGCCAGCGAGAGACAAGGCCTACCCATCTTTCAGAGAAAGCTGAGCAGAGTGGCATGGGTGCAGGCAATATTACCTCTGTTAGATAGAAAGGGTTGTGCTACACTAAGCAGCTGTTCAAAGCTTGACTTAGAGCAAGTCAGATCCTTAGTGGTGGTAAATCAGCTATGTCCCATGTACATTAGTGGACAAAGATTGAAGCCAACTGATGCTATGGCCTAAAAGACTTCAAGCTACATTATACCTAGCAAATGTTCTTCTCCAGTGATGCCCACAGAGTGATTCTGCTTGCAGCTGTGCTCCCTGCTCTAAGCGATGCATACACCCACTGGGGAAAGGAAGAGTTTACCTGTCGGTTGCTGATTGTGAGCTTCTCAAGGAAATGGCGCAGAACTGTAGATGGGTCTTCAATTAAGCAGTTCCATAGGACCTGCTGAGCAACAGCACTTACTGTAAAAGAGAAAGAAAACAAGGTCAGAACTGTCTTCCTTGAAAAAGCCTTGACCTGGTACACTTAGACACAAACATTCCTAACCTTCCTCTGCAAATGTCATATTTTGTCCTGCAACACGCAGGACTCTCTTTGAGGCACTAGGATTCCTGGTCACCAGTGCAGTCATCTCAAGCAATAATGACAGGTCTAATATTTGAACCTTCCCTAACTACTGGTGATATGACAGGAAGCACTTCACCACTGTAGTCAGAGGAATAATAAAGAAATAACTATTTAGATTCACAACTCCAGATGAACAAATCTGGCAATTAAAACCCACCCATAAATTTATGTACTTTTTTGTTCATGCATAGAAGTTCAATTTCATAGTGATTCATTGAGTGATTTTATCTGGTATTGGTGAACAGTATTATATAGTCAGCAGGGAATTGTATTGATGATCAACTCCCCAAAGTGTAATTAATTGCAATCCTGTGAAGATTAACAACAGAAAATTATTCATTATTTTGTTTTCAGCACTCAGTTCCTGATCACAAAATGACACCTTCATTATTTCAGTGGCTGACTACATCTACCCATAACTGGATACAAAATGTAATAGAAAGTTAAATGTGCAATCAGCTGACATGATGAATGATGACAAAGGGAGGGCAACAGTCCATCATCTATAAACATCTTAGAGAAACAAATTCAGAAAAATTTTAGAGAAACAAATTCAGAAAAATGCATTATTACTTTACAAATACATCACAGACCATAACCAAATGTTCAAGGTGTGTATAGGTGGCTTTCCATTTGTTACAGGATCAAAGAAATGATGAAATTAGACCTCTGGAGGTCTCTAGTCCAAGCCCTGCTTGGAGCAGGACTGTCACCAACACCAGATTATGTCAATCATGGCTTTGACTAGCCACAGCTTGATAACTGCTGTGGATGAAGAATCCACGGAAATTGCACTATGCTCCTGGTTATGAAGTTCCTTCCAAAATTCTAACCTGGACTTCCCAAATTGTAACCCCTAAGTTAGAGTTCCTACAACTCTTTGTTTCCTTTCCATCACACCAAACAAGCCCAGCTTCTGCCATCACTCCTCACAGAATACCTGTTTTAGGCTTGTACCATCCTGATATCCCCCCTCTAGACCCCTTCTCAATATCTTTCTTGAATTGGGGGCTTTTTTTAGGGCTCCAAAAGAGCAAAAACCCGTCAAAACCAAACACAAATCATGGAGGAAAAAAAAAAAGGAAAAACCCTACAAAATCACATTTATGTTGTGAATCTACTTTCAAATAGTTTGTGAGGATTTAATAGATTATTCATTAACTTTTTAACAAATACATACACTCATAACAATATATAGCACATAGCACTTCTAGGAAACATGTACTGTGAGCAAATGCAAGGTTGTGTTACATCTCATTTCCACTTTAGTTATGGCACCTAACAAATGTAAGCCATTGTTCAAAGTGCTAAGCAGGTTCTGCCACCCTTGAGCAAGAATCCCTTGAAGTTTAATGTAGGTCAGTACCAGCTACTCCATCCTCCCTGACTTCTCCATCTTCCATCAAATGGACAATGGGGAGCACTGCTGCACAGATGCATGCTGGAAACACAGCTTGAGGTGGTTGTGGCACATGATGGTTTGGAGTATGCTCTGTAGTGTGTTCTTCATCTGGAGCAGTAAGAAGAGTAAAAAGTGTGTGTTAGTGAATAAGCTGTGGCATTAACCAGGTGGATTAGATAAACACTTATGTTAGGTGCAGTACAAGCAGAACAAGGTGATAGGTCGGCTGATCGCTGTGCAAGCACAGCCAGTTTAGTACTATCTCCAAGAACAAACTGAGCCTCCAGCCAACTTCTTGATCAGGAATTTTCATTGTAAATATATATTTTTTCAATTTATATTTCTCTTGTTGTAGGGAACCCATTTTCTCTGTGATGAAATCCCATTTCATTACCATTTTTCAGCCAGAGTGCTCTCCATGGCACTACTCTATAAATTAAACATGAGAAGCAAGGGAATACATTGTGACAGCAGGAGTGAATAAAATAATGCAGGGCAGTAATTTATTATAAAGTGGCTCAAGCTTGGGAATACATTCAGCAAAAGGAAATGCCACCAGCTTTATGGGTCAACAGGAAAGGCTTCCAGTGAATCATAGTGTAAAGGGTACTCCAAAGTGAAGTCAACCCACCTTCTGCACTGACTGCTGACCGCACTGACCAGACAGAGCCACGGCGGAAAGAATAGTTCCTATGAGATGTACTGGAGGTGCAGGAAGGACTCACAGAGAGACGGCGGGAGGCCAGGTTGGCAACTTCTTCTACTGACAAAGAGAACGGGAAATGTCAATCCAGATCCAACTGACAGACTTTATGGAACTTTCTGAAGGACAGCACTTAGAACAAAATTGGAACATTGAAAATTCAAGTCAAGTAACATTCAAAAGGCACAATTTAAAATCTATAAATATCAGTCAGATAGGTAATTTGCTCATGCTTTGAGAACCAGCAGAGCATTTTTCCATAAGAGTGTTCAGTGCTTTGGTGAGTCACACTGTAACTGAGTTGGCTCTATACATCTACATCCTGTTAACCATCATGGTTGCTGGTGCTTAGTTTTTTGTAAGAAGTAGGATTTCTGGTCACAGATTTCCCAATGTACGTTTAGATCTGAACATCACTGTACTTATCTAATGACACATACCTCAGAATGCCTTTAATGAAATCTTTGTGCTCTGTTAGCCTGGACCAATGAAAATCCTCACCCAAAGACTAAGCTTTTCATGACCCATGTCATGTAATTTTGGCTATCTAAAAGTTTGGTACTGAGGTTGAGCTAGTCATTTAGGCTGTCCCACTAGTCACCATAAAGGTAGAAAACTCCAGGGGCAATTCAGCCTATCCTAAGCTATGTGTCTTAAGACAGATACTACTAAAGGATGATTCCTCCCACCCTTAATTATTACAGGGTTCAAGTTAAGAAAGACAAATTTCACTCCTAGTGTTGCATATTCTCATTGTGTTAAATCCTGCAATATGCTGGGAGCTTTGAGCTGTTAAATGCTGGCAAGTTCCACTGAAGTTGCAGGGAGAGGGGTAAGGGTCTTCAAGTCACACAGTGACTGTTCAATATATCCAAGATTTTGTGGTTTTCTTGCACTAATTTTTAATTACATTTTTTTCTCAACAACTTGGACTCTTCAGCAAATGGATGTGGTTGTGACATTCCTAACACTAACAATCAATGCTCCTTGATATCACACCCCTAAATATGCTCTATGTTGGCGGCAGGTGCTCTCAGGTTCCTGAAATGCAGTTCCTGGCCCTGGAGCACACCTTCTTCTTCCTGCTCTGAGCTTGGTGTGCAGGTTGGCTCGTAGCAGGCCTCCTGAGTGATGGGGATGGCAGTGATGAGACTGGCTTCCCGGCCTAGGCGTTTCTTCTCTTCCTCCTGCTGCAGGTTCTTCAGGATGTGCTCTGCTCGCTGATGGGAACGCGACACAGCTCTGGCTGAAAATGACTTCTGTCAGGAAGAAAAGAGAAGAAACACAGCCTGAAGCTGTTAGTTAAGATGCACATGTCCTGCATTTTCTGCCAGAGACCTCCATGACATTCAGCAACTCAGTTTCTAAATACAAATCAGACTAGTGCTAGATGAACAGAGATTCACCAGGAGACTCCTCTTGGAGCTATGTCTACAATAAGCCTTGATGCAGACTTCTCCCAAGAGACACCACGTAAACCAGTGCAAAGAAAATGGTCTGTCAGGCAGTTCAAGTGAACTAATCTCTTGGAGAGAGAACAGCTGCGTGTTCCTAAGATCTGAGTTACTGTCTCTCACAGGGATATGATATGCAGTTCAGTGTCTCAGTGAAGAAACAGAAAAGCCTTATGCCCATGTAGAAAATTCTGTGTGCCCTACATGGACTGTGTGCTAGATTTTTCCCAGCTGAGGAAGACAAGTCCACATCTTTTGGCTTAACTTCCTCCATGCCTCTGCAGAGGAAAAACAGTGCTTACTCTCACGATGTCTGCTTACCGACTGATCTTCATTTATAGGATCTTGCACACTCCCGCTGCACTGAGGGACCCAGGGGGGGTCAAACATTGGCACGGATGGCATCCCCAGGACAGGAGAAGGCAGAGTGAAGTTTATACTTGGAGGAGGGATCTAAACAAAAACATGAAAGCCATTTTGTTACAACAGACAGTTGTCAGTACTGCTATTAATGTCAGTACTGCTAATTAAACATGAGCACAATTACCCAATACATTAATTACCTCTGCAAATTTTTCCCAACTCTGTATCTCACTACACTTTAACATCATGTATGACACACTTCTTTCTTTCTCAGATGTTTTTCCTGACCTGTGTCCCCATTATACTCTCACCATTTAATACAGGAATTCTACACCTCACTTCCCCTTCTAGTGCGACTTACACAACCATTTTTTTCTCTAAACAGATTTTCAGGCAATTTCATGGCAGAGTGTCATTACACATCTATCCCACAAGGCAAGCTGTAAATGGCAATATTGTGTTTCACGTGTCCTATCTACCTTAAAGATCTGCTGTGCTCCCTCTTCCATCCTCGGCCAGACTTGATACCTAAACCTCCAGAGTGTGTGAAATTTGAGAATGGCATTCAGTCTTTGCACTGTCTCTGGGTGATGAAATTCGGACATCAGCATGTCAGAAACAGCCTCTGGCACTTTCACAGCACACAGCAGGAACATGGCAGCTGCAGGGAGAGAACATCTGATCATCTGTTTTCCTTAATAATGTGTTTATTTGGCAGAGAAAAACTGCAGCTGTACAAACCCCCACCAAAAGAAACCTAATCTTGACTCCAGAAAGGAGATCACCAGTCTACCAGACCTAGCGAAAACTGTACTGCTTCACAGAACCAAGCATGTGTGATTCCACCTTTAGGACCCACACAGCATTACATGTGAAGGTTGTAAAAGCTTCTGGAAAACTTGCTTTTAAAATAAAATACAGCTTTGCTCTTCTCACTCAAAATCTCAGTCATGACTGGTTTAAAATAAGAAGCATCAAGACTGAGTTTGGCTTTCAAAGATTCCACTTGCAAGTGATTTCTGTGATGATTAATGAAGACTGGTTTAACAGAAGCTCTTCCTTCCTCTCAGAGCAGGAGGCAGTGTCCCAGTAGAAGTCTCACCTGTCTATTTTCATGGATAAAACCAAAAAGAAAGTTTCTTAGTTAAATGGGCATTGTGTAATGATCACAATCTGCCTCCTTGAGAAAACAGCAATGCTGTGAATTGTGAGACAAAGGACCAGATCAAAGTGGAAAACAACACAATAGAAGTTGAGCTGGCCCATAGCTGTTTCAATGAAGCATATTTGAACATTAACAGAGTCAAACAAAGTCTTAGTAGGACTGATTTAAATGTGCAAGCCACATTGAAGTAACCAAAAAAAGAAATATAGCCTTGGAAGAGGTCAGTAGATGGTGCTGTTGTACACTAACACAGGAGTTCTTTTTATCCAGCTTGCGGATAGCAACATTATGAGTTTTCAGGTTTTGACCATGATGAATGTAATTTATGCTTGGGCTGAAATCACTCGCTACTGAAAAAGCTACTACAGACCCTCAAGTGGATTTTAATCTTCCCTTTGGGAAGGTGAGGAGGAAGATGTACCTCAGAGGCTGCTTTGGAGGAGCAGCCAGCTAGCTATCCTCAGGAAGGGCAGTAAAGCTTTGTTGCCTTCTCTGTAAGCCATGGTAAGTTTTTTGTAAGAGAGAAAGAGTATCCAAAATTATCGCCCTAGAAAGGGACTTGCAGGGGAGAACGGACTGCAGATTCAGGCAGCTTATTTCTCTTCTTTATTTTGCTCCTTTCTCTTCCTGTCTGCACATTTGGCCTGGCAAAGGCAAAGGTGAAGGGGAGAGCACAGAGAAGACCTGTGGGCTGAAGAAGTGTGCTGTGGACTAGTGAGAGAAGCATGAAGAACACAAGATGTGGAGTCAAACAATGCACTTTAGGGCAGAATTCATTGCCAGCACAACAGAGGAGCTATGACAGTTCCACGCTCACCTCCTTTCTCATTTTTTTTATCAGCCCTCAACTGGTACCAACAATTTCCATGATGCAACATACAAAATACTTCAGTAAACTCTAGACAGATTGAATCACTGTGTTTCCTCTGTCTAGAAAGCCAGCTTATTGCAAATACTAATTTTGATGCTCTTTATCATCCACCACAACCAGGGTCTGAAAGATTGCCTTCCTGATCCTTCTGACCACCTCTTTTGTACAGAGCACAAAAACACATGAAGCTCTATGAAAACCAAACAGCACCCAAGAAACCCTTGGTGGTGTTCAGACTTCTCCACTACAAAGTTGTCTTGTAAGGCCCTGTGATCTGCTGTGAGTTGTGCAGCCAGGGTAGCCATGCTAAGGGGTTTTGTTCTCTTACCTGCTGCTCCAGCCATGTGCTCATCCACGCTGAGCAGGAGCTCCCACGCTGCTGGCTGGATGTCCCCATACATCTCTTCTGTGAGGATAGGAGCTGCCTTGATTAGCAGTGACAAAGGTGCAGGGGAGAGGCTCATTACCTGAAAAAAAACCCAAGCCATGCTTACAGTTGAGCTGTGCAAACTATCCACAGTGAACAACACAGTCAGTCTTTTGACAGTGAACAACAGATTTGAGTCTTTTTCTAGTTGCTCATGTCACCAAAACACTGATAAAGAGGACAAAAGAAAAGCAAAACTCTCCCAAAGGGGTGCACACACGGTCATACAGATCCATGAAAATCTCACAGACTGCCAAGAACAAGTCGGTGAAGAGACTGTTGCTTCTTCAGGAACACTGAACAAGAAAGAACAAAGAAAACTATTGCTGTAAACTGACAGGTTGTATTTAAACACATTTGTGGATTTTTAAATTTTTTTCTTCTTTTTTCTCTTCTTTTTTTGTGTCACCAGTTTTGATGCATGTGTTGCTATGGAAAGCCAGCGATGCAGACTGTGATTTAATAGACCCACATGTTTAAAGTATTCTTTGATGGGGTTACCTTAAGAGGCTTAAATTTAGCATTACTCAGCTGAGGAAAACATGCATAGCTGAACTGATTGATATTCAGGAACAGTTCTTCACACGGGCTTGGAGATCCGTATACATTTTCCTTCTTGTTACAGTCTAACGTGACAACTATGTATCAGCCTCCCGAACTAGCATATGCCTATGCATTCAGTACCTGGTGCCTGATGTATTTTAGCATTCCAGAGTCCTTCTTCCCCTCCAAGTTGATATCAATCACTCTCTTTTTTAGAGAAGGAGTTCTCAAGCATGACTTGTCTGAGCACTGGAAGGGAAAAAAAAAAAAA
>VXBL01003966.1:514280-587320 GCA_013400195.1 Aramus guarauna
AAGTGGAGTTCACATTTAGATTTCCCAAAATGTGGAAAGGAAAGAGATCATGTACAAGAGGAATTTCCATGCACTAGAAGCTGTCTAGTACTAGAGCTGTAGCACAAAGCCTCCTCCTGTGCTGGCAACAGGCCTTGTATCAGTGAGATGACATACCACATCTAATTTTCTTCTCTTTTTAACAATGCTTTTCCCAATAAAAGCTTAAGGCAGAAGGCAGTAAACCAAATGAGGTATGTGAACGTGCTCTGGGTAATCTCCACAGGAGGCACATGCGTGTATTTCAGGAGAACAGTACTTTATGCAGGTTAGAGGTAAAAAGTCTGCAGCTTCCCTCTAAAAAATTACCAACAGAGGTGTTTAGTATGTACAACAATGATTCCTCTCAGCTACATTCATCTTCTCTTCTTCCTCAGAAAGTGTAAGTGACAATACATTTCAGGAATTAAGCTCATGCCTGCCTGACAGTTGTCCCTAGCAGATTGCCAATGGCAGTGAGAACAACAAGTCTTTTATATGTTCATTATTCACAATACCAGGGCCTTTTCATAGAATGCTGGGTTGCCACAGACTCTTCTCAAGCTGGTGGCCTGCTGATTAACACAAGGGTCCTCATTTATCAGAGGGCTCACAAGCCCCATGGAGCACACAGACAGGTTGGCATATTGCAGCTACCTCTAGCCTTTCATTCTGCAAGCTGTGAGAATAAAAGAGAGGTTCCTATGGAACCCAGATAAATGTGGAAATGGTGCCCATGCAGTCAGCAAATGACAACACTTGAAGAATACCAGAGCATGAGGAACTGGGATGAAAAGTCTACTGTTACATAGAATTTAAAAGTTATCAAGTGCTCTTCTGCAATGAGGTCTGTACAAACACGGTGCATGTGTGTGTAGGAAACCTTATTGTCCCCCAACCTCTTTTTTCCTTGCTGTTGCTTGAAGGCTTTGATGGTCTGATGGATGATGAAATGTGTATCACTTTGCCTTACAATTCAGAGTTGGAGATGAAACAAAATACAGTAAAGTATGGCTTTCCTTTGCTACCTTTCATGAACACTGCCAGCTGCTCATCTCAAGCCTGCCTTCTGTAAAGGAAATGACTGCCTCTCTTCCTAAATAACTAAGTGGTACACTACTTTTCTGTGCCAGAGGAAATATACAGGGATTACAGTTTCCAGGAAAGCAGAATCATTAGCTGTTGTTTTATCTGCTCTATGCTTTGTTCCATACAAATACGCTTTAATTTTCTAACTTAACAGGAAACCAACAATCTGCTGCTTGATGAAGAAACATTATGAACTTGTTTCCAACTCCTTCATTTTCCACTTACAGGGAGGATAGCCTCTTTACCCAACTGAAATCTTCATGAGAGTTTCACGAAAACTTTTGTTTACAATGTTACTGCAAAGTAGTTGAATGACTGTGCCATTACAAACATTCAGAATAACTAGTCTATCTATTGTGGTTAGGAATATGAAAGTATTAACCAACTGTTAATGTGATTCATTGGTACATGGGTGGGCACTTTACTGAAAGGAGAAATGTATTTCCACTGAAGTTAAAGGCACCACTTACATGGCCAGAAAGGCACAATCTTGTTTGAATATCCTGCTGAACTGGTCATTAAAAGTGTGTCACTGAAGAGACTGTAACATTACAGACTAATTTATATAATTCTTGGAATGGCTCCGAGAGCTCAGGCCTTAAAGAAAGAAATTATGCAAGATTTTACAAGAATTTCAAGAGTGATTCTTATTAACAGATGAGAAGAGAAATGAAAAAAGAGACTGGACTCCAGAGGCTGATAAGTAGAGGCCATAAAAGAACATTAAAATTAAAGTCAGGTTGTAAGCTTTTAAATGACCTTATCAGCAACTAAGATTATTGCCAATCAATACAGATTATGTTCCTTGCATAATGCTAAATGGCTTAATAGATTTTTTTTTTTACAGTAAAGCTGTGTTTAGGAAGGGCTGTGTTCATTTTGTCATTTAAGAACTGTTTGAGTACACTATGTGGTCCTTGAAGGTAATTATGACCTGTCCAGACAAACCATAAAACATTCTGCTTTTTTTCATCTACTCACTTCCTTTTGTTTTTTGCCTCTTGCCACACTGTTCAATGTGCTGTTTTCTCGCAGAGAGTCCACAGTGTCTCCATACAGAAGTTTGATGGCCCGGACAAGGCGAGCGCAGGACCGGCTGTGATGGAGGTAGCAGTGTGGGTGACAGTAGTCAATATGGGTACAAATGAAACTTTGCTGGTTGCACAATAGGATCATAACCTTGAAAAGAAAAAATGATAATAGTTACCTGTAGGAAGGGGAGTTACACAGAGAACTGCATAGGGCAGCCTATGCTAACTTTTCCACAGCTTAGCTGGGGAGGCATGAAGATCAACACAGCTTTTTGAAAAGGTATGCATCTCTGTGCAGAGTTTTGTACTTGCAAGTGGTTTACAAACTAGCTAGCCATGGCTAAAGAAACATTATTGTTAACAAAGCAGACAAAGAGACAGAGCTGCTGTAGACATGTATGGCTGGTGGCAAGATTAACGCTGAGGAAAACAGTATTTTCTGTTTGCAAAAAAGCTGTTGTATCGCCACTCTCAGATGAGAGCTTGGACTGGAAGTTGTTAGTTGCTCAATCATCATTAAAGCTGCAAACCCACTAGGTCAAGGGTTAGTTTCCTTCAAGGAATGCGAAAAGAAATGTCTCAGTATGCCCTCAAGTAGGAATAAGCTGTGCCAGTTGTTCTGCGTATGCTTCACCCACTGTGCTTGGGTAGGCCCATCCAGCCTAGATTTATGTTAGCTGGCTCAGTTACTGTTTCTAGTGCTGTTGCCATATGGCAGCAAGGAGCTCTAAAGTCTGTCTAAGAAACAGAGCAAATATTTGGGCATTTAGCTATTCTGAGCCTTGCTTTGCTGCAGCAACACTGCTTTAGTCCCTAAACTAATTTATTAAAGACAGCCTTGGGTAAGTCTACACTTCAGTGACTGCTCTCTAGTGTAACTCAGAGGGTTTCTTCCCAGAGAGGCAAAGCTCAGTCCAGCAGCTCTTTGTACATTGGTCTTCATGTTACACACAAACCCAGCCACTCAGTAGCACTCTGAGGAATGTACAGAGGCATCCCCAAGCTGTCCATGCTGTAGGTCATAACTGGTCTTTATGAATTCCCCTCTTCATCCCACAACCTAGCACAGAAATACCCAGAATTACGAGCAAGAAGCTATCCCCACCTTTTCTATCCATTTATTGCCTGTGCAGCTGCAGTCTGCTGGCTCTCTCAAGTAAGGCAGCCACATCACTCTCAACTCTCAAATCTTTAGGCTTCTAAAAACTCAGGAGCTTAATTTAAAACAAATCTGTGCTGCCTATTGTGGGATTCTTGTCTTTGCCTGCCTGTTCTAGCCTCATGTTATTTTGGGGTCAATCAGGAATAACTCAAGCCACTAGTGTTGTATCAATGTGCAAAGGCATAAATCTGATCAGCGTTGTATAGCCTCTACCCAGCCTCTGGTCCACTGTTATAACTTGTAGCTATGGTACACTGACAGAGACATGGTACACTGACACCATGCTCTGGGCTGCTGTAAAACATGGGTAAAGAAAATGCTGGTGCATGCACAGAAGTAACTGGAACCAGCAATCCTTTTGAGTGGTTTGCTCATGTCCATTAAGTGAAGCAGGTTTTTGTTTTGCCTTTTTGTTTTGTTTTGTAGTTTTAGTGACCATCCACCCACACCTTCTTTCCAACAAACAAAAAGAGAAAGTTCTCATGCAATATTGGTACTTGCGTGGCATTAACTGGAACAGATGATTTTTCAAATCTTCCTTTCTCCTATGCAGGCTAATCACATGTAAAGTGAGACAAACATCTCAAGTTCCCTTCAGTTCATGCCTCGTATTTATGAGTCCATGCATCCTCCCACAATGAGCAAAGGCACCATGATTTATCCTAAGCTGCTAGCTAGGGAGATGCCTTTATCCTCTAGCAATTCCTTGCCTAGTACACACTCTCATGTCTAACATACTCAGTTTAGTACACTTGAATTTCCAAATGCCATGTAATCATTACCAAGAACATTAGAGTAATGACAGAGAAGCAGGGTAGTCCAGGGATTGAGGTACGAGCTTAGAAGCCACAACATTCACGTTCCGTGCCCTGCCACCCTCTTCCAAAAAAGACAGCTATCAAGAACTGCTTCTGACATCACAGTATTGCATTAAGCCTGTTCTTGCCCACACCCCATGGGAATGGGGCAGTTGAGAGCAGACTGTGAAATACGTGCGGGAAAGAGGGAAATATCAACTCATTATTGGCAGCTGTCTTTCCCAAAGGCAACTCAGAAGTCAAAAGGCATCTGTCCTCATACACATGTGCAGGATACAATCAATCTGTGCACAGGGAGTCAATCCAACTTTTCTGCAAAGCATGTGCACAAGGACACACTGACTGCACTGCACCATCACAGTGTGTCATGAGGCAACAGAGGTAGAGGTGTACAGACCTTGGATGACAGTGTAGACTTGCCCAGCTGACTTTTGGCACGTCTAAATCATGGGTACCAAGATCACCAAAATGGGTGTCTTAGGCCCTGCATGACCAAACTACATTTGCACTGTTGTACTCCCTGTCTGTTGGATAGAGTCAAAACTACACAAGGCCCTGTGGGGTTAGACACTGTAATAGAATGCATCTAATTGAATCAAAGAAAATGTTCCAAAAGTAAGTATTTTTTCCCCACAAGGTGCCTAATTAAGCTCATTGCTGTAAATTAATAGGCAAAAATACATAAATTGGCTCAAAAAGGGGTTGGAAAAAAACTCACTAGGAAAAATCTTCTGGTCGTTAGTAAACATACCAGACACACCAGAATCTACAGCTCAAGTAGCTTCTAAAATGCCATTTCCCAGAAGCTGGGAGCCCAGCTCACACTGCAGGTCATTCTGTTACTCTTCCTGAACTACTCACTACTAGCCATACTGAAGCAAAGATTGTGAGCTAATGGATTTTTCAGCTGAGGTTGCATGGCTGTCCCTGCATACCAAGAAAGAAAGAGTCCCTTTACTCTTACAAACTAAATAAATGAAATAGAGGGAGGAAGACAAAAACTTTCTGGTTTTAGTCCATTTTAGAATGGCAGAGGATTTCCAAAGGTCGCAGCTTACTTACACTTGAGATCCTTGATGCTACATGGAGAAAGCACAGATTGTGATCTGGTCATTGCCAGCACAAAGGTTTTCCCACTGAAAATGCCATCCTCGAGAGCACTGCCAGTGACTCATACTTACATGCAGCCACGACATGTTCCGATGATAGTTCTCCTCCGTGCCTGTGTTGCTCAGCACCTCGGGCTCAATGCTAGGTTCGCTCGCGCTCCAAGGGCTCCCTTCTTCAAAAGAAAAATACCCAAAAGGTGGTTGTTTTTATTGCTCCCTATATGCTTTAAGACTAGGGACAGCACTTGTAAGCCAGGCCAGCCTTGTGGGAACAGACCAGAGTACACCGAACATGTCACACTGGAAAGACTGCGTTTGGACACCCCTCCCCAATCCTGGTGTCATGCTGGCTTGACAATTACAAGAACCATTTAGACTTGGCTCACAGGCCAAGTGAGCCTTTCTTGTCAGTAGCAAACACTGCTCCCTCCCCACTTTTTTCTTTAATGGAATGGGAGAAGGTAAACAAAAAACATCAGAAACAAATTCTTTGCACCATTCAGATGCTGCAAATGGTTGGTTTAGTGATCTGCATTGACTGGGCTCTGTGGTTAAAAATGTCAACAAAAATCCAACCAGAAGTGGCATCCAACTGGAAATGCCAATGGGCAAAGTCACTTCTAACTGCCCATGGAAACTGCTAATGTCATGGGGATGAAAGGGGAAAAAAATCCTGATTCTAGCACACTAGTTCTAAAGAACTGAGGCAAGGGAGAGATTTTTCTGGGAACTTCACTGATCCCTGTGTTTCCTCTAGCTATTTCATAACCTATGGGCCTCCTATAATACTAACATTAATGCTGTTAAGAGATGGCTAGGGATGAACTCTGGTTAAACCTTTCTTTCTCCTCTTTAAGTGAACTGTGACTTGCCAAAGTCTACAAAACAGGCAATCCCACTCTCCACCTTCACCTCCTGAAGCATCTTTTGGGCAACATAAAAATGACCATTAAGCTTGGGAGGTTATTTTAGCTTCAAATGTATCCAAACTGTAGGTTTTAGTTAACACCCCTAGCAGAGGGAGATTTGCTGTGGCAGGAGGCACATTTGGTTTCCATAAGATAAATATACGGGGAACCATCTTTTGAAGACTAAGGAAGGCATCTGTAAACTGTAAAAATATATGTATATGCCAGTATGTAGAAATACGGTATGTAGCATGTATGTATTATGTTCTACATACAGGAATATATATACTAGATGTCATACGACATGCCTATGACATCATATGCTACACAGAATATGAAACGCATGTCTGTACATATATATATATCCTATCTGTTAATATGGACAATAAAATATTATATATGCATATGACCTCATGTATTCATTGTATCAGATGATTTAAGGGTGTGTATGTGCGTATACACACGTGCATGTGCTCCCCTAAAGACAGCATGCGTTTGGCTGGCAGGCACCAGCATTCCAAGAGTTCATGCTCTAACACGGAGGTCTGAATTGACAACCTGAATTGCTGACACTGCACCCAGGATTTGAATCATGTTCCTCCCAGGCCCTAGCTCAGGCAGTCCCTGAAGAAGACTCTAGGTTCCTCCTAGCCTGCTGGGGTGGGGGTGCTTGTCATTTCTAGCTCTGCTGCAATCACATCAAGAGTTTAGGTCCTCTCTATTGTCCCCTCCCTTTCCACCCACTCGTCTAAGTTACCTATATCAGTGACAGTGTCCCTGCTGTGGGACAGCTGCAGCTCCTCATTCTCAGACTCTGAGTCCTGCCGTGATAACTTGGTGCTCTTTAGGCTGCCGGCCCGGCGAATGCTGGAAAGGGAACCCCCCTTCTTCACCCGGAAACTGCGGGTTCCTTTAATCTGGAGCAAGCGGGAGCCTCCTATCCTGATCTTCCTGCTGGGAACTGTATTAAAAGAATAAAAGAGGACTTTTTTCCCCTTAATTTTTCCCCATTTAAAAAAGAAAGATATCCTGACCCTCCCCTCCCTCCCAACCCTTTGCTGCCAGCCTGTATTGCAGCGTCTTTTCTTCTACCAAGGAATGTGGGGCCAGAGGCTCCCTCCAAAGCCACCGCCAATGCAGCTCTGTCAATCAAGCAGTAAAGATGCTTTACGGAAATGTGTTCAGCACCTCATTTCCTGGAGACCTGGTACATCACCTCACGCCTTGTCTGTATTTGGAATTAGCCCTTGTTCAACCACCAGCAAGTAGAGTTAGCTGCTCTAACAGAAACCCAAAACGTGGACAAGGAAAACCTACGATTCACACCAATTTGAATCAATGCCTGTTAGGAAACAAGACCTGCCCAATGGATGTAAATTGCAGTTTTCTTTGCCAGCCCTTGGGGTTTACATTAGTGCAGAATCACCTCTTGCTAGGGATAGATGGCTGAATCCCAAGCATGAACAAGGCACCATGGACAAACCTATTTTCCTGTGGGCCTGGGTTCTGTAAACCTCACTGAGCTCTGCAGTAGGATCAATTATTTGCTCATACAGCAGGTGTGACTGCAGAAGGGTAGTCTGCTTCATGAGGTTAGCACGCAAGACTTCTTTGAAGTAAGATTTGCATAAATCCATGTCTCTGCATGTTACTCTTCATCATTAGAATGCTTTAGAGGAAACGGGAGCACGTAGATCCTCTCCTTCAGACAAATCAGCAGCTTTCAGGCATTAACAACATCCATTGACACTCTGCATTTTTGATGAGCACAGACATGAAATGGTTCAATGTTCAAAGCACCAACCGTTTGCACTTTCATTCTCCTCTTAGTTCAAAGGCAGTACATAGCAGTATGTCAGTCCAAATGTTGCAACACTCAGTCATTTTACTGCAGATCTAATCAGGCAAGGCCATGTGTGATCGATTACCTTTTGGTGTGTTGTTGAGAATGAACAGGATACAGCTTTTTGGATACCATGGGTAAACAAAATAATTTAATAGAATTGTATTTTGGCTTCAGGAAAAATCAAACACACCTTTACTCCTAAGAATGCCCCTAATTCCTCCAGAACCCAATTCCCACTCCCATTTCCAGTGGCTAACATCCTGGCTGAAGACAGCTGGATAGGTTTTAAGAGCTACTCCTCAGTCCTCATGAATCAGTTGGGCAAATCACTGTTGAGTGACCAGAGAATCTCCCTCCAAGTGACCATGCTGAGTTCTTTAGCAATCGCTACTGCTTGAATTCTGTTCAGATCAGCCTCAATACAGTGGCTCAGTTCCCCCGAACACCAAACCATTTAAGCATTTGTAGCTGCATTTTGTGAAGTCTGCAGAATCCCATTTTAACACCCAAATAGTATATATGATCCTCTGACAGCCTGCATCTACCTAGCTTTAGTGTCTGTATTTCAGACCTACCTGGAGCAGGTTCTATAGAGTAAACTTGTAGCTTTTGGATAGCTGTTAAGCCACGCCTGGGGTAAGCAATGAGAGCAAAGTTTTTAACACTCAGGAAAAAATGAAAGGAAACAGATTAGTACTCATCAAAGAGGTTGAGATAAAGAAACCTGTCACTGCAGGCAAGAAAAATTTAGTTACATTCACACAACAACATTTTCTTATCTAGAAAAGTGTAGATTACGAAAGATGCCTCTGCATCTGTTATGTTTGGCCCAGGTAGATCCCCAGAAGAATATGCTGTGGCCAGAGAAAAGAACATAATTATTGTAATTTTAAAATATAACATTATCTTGCATTTATTTAGCTTCCAAAATACTGCAAATACATTTTTGCTAGAGTATATTAGGATTCAGTCTTCCTACCATAGTCACTTTTCCCATCTCTAAAATGTAGTAAATACGCAGCTTAAGTAACAGAATACTACGCGACTGCTTAGGGAAAAGGGAGAATGGGAAAAAACAAGAACTGAAACTGTAGGGCAAATGTAGTTTAACAGAGTCAAGGATGCAGAAAGTTAATACTATCTTTGCAAAAATAACTCAGTTCTGCGTTATGCCTGTAGCACAGTAACACATGAAGGAAAACCTAAGTCAGCATTGCCTCTAAGAAAAACAGGATCGTTAGAGACTGTCCACCAGCATTTTCTAGTAGGACTGCATGCTTGTAGGCATTCTCCCACTCAGGTAACATCCCAGTGGATGGGACTGCTGCCTGAGAGGCTGAAAAGTGGTTTCAAGTAATTGTCATAACTATCCCTAAAAAAACCTACCCCAAAACCAAGCTTTTCCTCATCTGAATAGTTAGAGACATCGTATCCCATTGATCTTGGACTACCAAACAGACCATAAGGCTGTGTGCTTCTCTGGGCTGCCAATATGCCAATGGTACAAAAAATGAGGTTGACGATGAATTTATCCAGCTCACCTTTCTTAGGTGGATACCTAGCTGTCTTCACAGGAGTAACTGTCCCACCTGACACACAATTTTGGACGCAGTTCTACACCATGTAAGTCTTGGAAACAGTTCTAATATTTTCTCTAGTAATTGTGGAAGGTCAAAGATGAAGGCAACGCAAACTTTATCCAAAGCCCCCGAAATCAATAAAACCTCCTCTGAATCATTAATACACATTAGAGTTCCTAGACGATAACCAGCCACAGGCTCCATCCTTTTCAAGCAATCATCAAACATTTATCCTTTTCAAACAATCATCAAAATTATCATTCAAACATCCGCACTTTATATGGCTATTATGAGACAGAATTTAAACAGTTCTAGAAAACTTTTAAGAGGGAGAATCATTTACAGGTAACTTTCTGGCAGTTTAGCCTCTAATTGCAAATACGCACGATGACTGTATATTGTATTGCAACACTTGTACCATCAGATAGTATGTGAGTTTTGCATGAGATGGCTCAAAAATGGAAACAATCTGCTGTTCTCAGCAAACACAGTGAGCTTGAGGTTTGCTTGTACAGTATACAGTATGTTGGTAACATTAATCTGCTAGCCATCAAAAGCCACATAGGTGTGTGTTTTTCATGTGGTAGCAAAGAATTCATGAGATCAAGTCATCAACCACTAATTCTGTGAGATGCCATGACTTCCCAACCAATACAGATTTTCGCAGAAAGATCCCGATCTTCCTTCCTATCTATGGTTTTCCCAAAATGAAAATTGTAATCAGAATAAAAACCAAACGAGAACACTTTTGATCTTTATTTTTTGAAGTGAATCAAATAGTGATCCTTCTCTCAGCATCCCACTGAGAGAGAGTTTCAAACAAGGCATCCTCCTTTTTAGAAATCTCGCAATGCTCTCAATCGGTTTCAGTCATAGCAGTGTTTTATAAAATTTAACATCTTTGCTTCTCACATTTATTATATTGAACCCTGAAGGCCAGAAGCGTCTCAGAAATGATTCAAAGCCAAGTGACTCCATGGCTGCCTGCTTTTTAACACAGTCTATGCAAATGAAAACATAAAATCAAGCGCCACTTCACAAGCCCTGAGAATACAAAAGCCTTGTTGTGTTGACAAACCTTTTTTCTCCTCGAAGCCAGCCTCAGATTTGAGGGTGTGGCTGCTGCTGTGCAGGGAATCCTTTGAATCTTCATTTTCATCCAAAATCCCAGCAAAGCTGATCTTTCTTTCATACCTGTGCCGGTCCATCTCAGGGTCCAGACGCAGCCTGCAGCTTTCCAGATCCTGTAGCAGAATGTAGACCACACAAATGTGCAAGCAGTATGAGACCCCGTGCTTTTCACTGTAACCACAGCAGCTTCAGGAAGAACTGCTTCAGATGGGAATTTATTTCTATCACACAGTTCTCCATCTACCCTGACTCTTTCTAATCCAACTACTCTTTGGGCTTGCAGCACGCTGAGCCATGCTGTCAGGATGGAAGAGTCCACAAGTGTTAACACACATTTCTGGTTAACACTGCTGAGTAAATTGGCACCCTGTCTGCAGGCTCATGAGGGGAAAAACATGTAAATGGTCTCTAATGGATAGGTGGCAATAAAAGGTGGCTGTTGCCCAAGGTGCTGGGTGGATGGTTAGGTCTCTACTCCAAAAGGCTCCCTGTGGCTGATTAGGGAACACCTTGCCACCGCACTCATCAGAGGCAGAAAAGCTGAGAGAAAGCTAGCTGTCAGTGTGACAGCCATGGCAGCATGGCCCAGAGCAAGCTTTCTGTGTGCAGATTAGGCTGAAAGGACACAGTAGAAAATAGGGAGTAATAAAAATGTCAGCTGCCCTTAAATTCTGGAAAATAAACAGCATTGCACCAGACAGAAGCTAGTTTGCACCATCATTTTCTCCTATGAACAGAAATGGCACCATTTGTGCCACCTACTGGCTACCAATTTGGGCCAAAAAAAGCAAAAGTCCTAAGATCCCACAAGCTATGGATTATCATCTGCTTTCTCTAAGCACAGATAGAAAAAGTGAAAGAAAGACTGTGAACTTCCACACTGGCAAACACAGTTAAAATGCTGGGCTCTTTAAGAACATCATTTGTGCCTTTTGACTTTGGACATCATCAGCTTTGAGATCTCCTCACCCAAACAGTAACTAGGTGAGATCTAAGATGACACAAAGCTCCTTGCTCTTAGCAAACCGCTGATGAATGTGAATGATAACATCACTGAAATGATTCAAAATAGTTATTCTGGATGAAATTCTGTAGGCTCAAGAGATCTCACACTAGAGTTTGCATACAAAACTCCTATAGAAGTTACTGGGAGCAACTCGGGTAGGGACAAAGTTGATTTTGGAAAAAACAAAACAAAACAAAAAACCTCTTCTCAAACATATGTTCTAGACTGAGCTGTGCTGAAATGGATTAACCAGCCTATCGAACACCAGCCAAAGGTCCCAAACCATTTGCAGTCAGCTTTCCATCTCCAGGTAAAATTATCATAAATGATTGTCAGAAAAGCTAACGCTTGATTACCATAAGGGAAATATTTTGACTTTACTCAATAACAGAACCTAGGATATAAAAAAGTGGGTGCCTAAAGTAATGATTTGTAGTATCTCTAGCATTGAAAACATCCATGTAAATAGTTTAAAATGTATGTAACACAGTTTAGGATATGAAACTAAGGCTAAAGCATTTCAGGGTAAAGATCTGTGATCAAATCTGTCTGAATTACAGCACCTTCATAAATTACCATGCATAAGCTGAGCCATGATAGCAGTACAGGTATATTCCTAGAGCATGGTCGGAGTTCCCCTCCCTGGAGTGTTTAAACACATTAGTCCTCCCAGCTGTTTGTCAACATGCCTACAGTGGAAATTGCTGCCCCCACAAATTAAGTGACAGAATGAAATACAGCCTCTTAGTACACAGTTAGTCTGACTCTATCTTCAGCAATTTCCAAGCTCAAATGACTTTCCAACACAGCAAATGACAAGTACCAGTACTATGGCTCTACTGTGGCAGCAGTAGGCTTCACGAGAATATATTCACCAGTCCCAGCTATTTGCAAAGTGTATCTGCCCCACCAGAATTGGTAAAAGATTTTGACTGAAACTTCAGTCGGGACTGCCTGCCTCACTCAAACATAAGGGTGCTTATGCCCTCAGCATGGTAAGTCTGATGGATGGACTGTTGGTAGTTAAACTGGTTCACCACAACTAGTTCAATTTCAAATGCTTCAGTTCCTCAAGGCTGCTGTCTGTGCTTACATCTGTGGAACAGGTATGCCTGCAAACACCAATGGAAGTGAGATTTGCTCTGCTGGAATTTCAGCTTTATGGACCATAACATTATGTACCTGATTCTCTTGGAAAGGAAGCATCACTCCATAAATACAGAAACTTAATATTTTATACTTTAATCTGAAGTGTTGTTGGTTCTTCCCCCCGCCCCTCCAAATTTAAAAGCAGGACTCTATGTCTGTTTTCTCTAATAGGCTCTTGCATAACGTATCCTTAAGGCTTCTGCTGCCTACCCATAATAGAATAATTCCTCCTCCTTCTCTCCCATACACAAGATTGAAAACCTATTAATCAGTTGCATTTTTATCTGGCACCAAAGCACAAATTTCTGTTGACCTTCATTACCCAACATATTCTTAGTTCCAATCCTAATTACTTTACTGATATGAATTCTATTATCCTGCTTTTGGATGCAGTCATTTATTACATGGCAAAAATATCAACAAAGTGTTTAAGAAGAGTCGTGCTGAATTTATCCCTGTTTTTTAAAATTGGCCTTCTTGCATACCTGGGGGCTGAGTCACTTCACCACAGGTCATTAATTGGCCTTTGAAACCAATTTCAGAACCTAATTACAGTAATTCCCAGACAAATCAGTCTATCAAGCACAATTGTCATCAGTAAAATTTGATCTCAGTCTGTCATTAACAAAAAACAGAACAGTAGGGCTAAATCCTTCATGTTCACTGGGAAACTTCTCATTCTTTATAATTTTTATCTTGATTTCCTAAAGAAATTAGACTTAAAAGATGGAAGTGCATGACCAGCTGATGGTCACCTTAAACCAAATTTAACAAAAAAATGAGTGCCTGTGTATTTTGTGAAACAACTGGCTGAAGGCAACGTTAAACTGCATTATTAGACGTAAGAGAATCCATACAAGAATGAACCACTGGAAATCAAGTTTCATGGGTTCTGCTATTCATAAAATTAGTTGTCACTTAATCAGTCATTTAGCTTACTACATATGCCAGGATTTGCCAGTGCCTCTCTCAGTCTCATGGAGGTTTATTTCTTTCCTTGCTTCTTTGTCTCTGTTTCCTTTATTCCCCCAGTCCCTTCAATTCTGTTGCCTAACCCAAGCCAAAAATCTGCAACTTTAAAGCTCCAGTAAATTCTCTGTAAACCTTCCTCTTCCTTTTGTCCTAACTGCCCTGTTCAGTTCTGTGTCAACAGGCCCTCCTAATCAGCTAGCTACATGTGAGCTGTCACCTCCTGTGACCCATCTCCTACACCTCTCAGGTCCCCACACTCAGTTTCTTAATCCATCTGCTGCCTTCTTTGCTATTTTGAAACTTTCTTGAACTTCCAGTACATGTTGTGCTTCCACAGGCTTATCTACTTAATCAACCCATTTGGTGTGCCCTGCCCATAAGCAGACAACAGCTCCTTTCTTGCTGCATCAGAGATTCACCAGAGTTATTACCCCACCCTACCTCTCCTCAAACAGGCACAGAGCCCAGTGACTTCCGTGGGCACGGCTCACTCTCCAGTGTGTATTGTCCACTTACCACAAGAGGCTCCATACGTGGCCTGGGCATGTAGGGAAAGGTCTCTCGAAGGAAAGTGGTTATCTCCAGGAGAAGCTGACAGGCTGCCATTTTCAGTGCAAAAGGACAACAACATTTGGTAGGATTCACAGTGCCTAGGTAAAAATATTTCTATGGTGAGCAAGGAGATGATACAAAATCTGGAACCAAGAGGTGATGGACATTTTCACATATGGTGCACAATGCAAACTGCACTAAAAAAGAGGAATCCTCAGACTTCTATCTATGCTTCTTTTCCTACACTAAAAGAAATATAGTCAAACATCAGTCCATGTATTTACCAGCACATACAATAGTACTAACACAGTGTAGTGTACTATAGTATATATTATAGCATATTATTAGAAGTGTGACCATCTGGTCAAGGGAGGGGATTCTCTCCCTCTACTCTGCTCTAGTGACACCCCACCTGGAGTACTGCATCCAGCTCTGGGGTCCCCAGTACCTGGACCCGTTGGAGTGAGTTCAGAGGAGGCCACAAAGTTGATCAGAGGGCTGGAGCAACTCTCCTATGAAGACAGGCTGAGAGAGTTGGGCTTGTTCAGCCTGGAGAAGAGAGGGACTCTTTACAAGGGCATGGAGTGATAAGAGAAGCAGTAATGGCTTTAAGCTAAAGAAGGGGAGATTTAGATTAGATATTAGGAAGAAATTCTTCACTGTGAGGGTGGTGAGGCACTGGCACAGGTTGCCCAGAGAAGCTGTGGATGCTCCCTCCCTGGAAGTGTTGAAGGCCAGGTTGGATGGGGCTTTGAGCAACCTGGGCTAGTGGAGGGTGTCCCTGCCCATGGCAGGGGGTTTGGAACTAGGTGATCTTTAAGGTCTTTTCCAGCTCAAACCATTCTATGATTATGGTGAAGTATTGACTAAACTAACATTCTCCTACAGCATCTTGTATACACCTCATTTAAAGTAAGTACAGGTTAAGAAGTAGATACTCTTCTTCCCCTTTACAGTTTTGCATTCAGCCAAATCTTCTGCAGTTCCAGAAAAGAACCACTTTAAAATATAGGAAAAATACATGGAGTTATGACTAGTCAGCAAAGAGGTAGTGTGCCTATTATTACTATCGTGATAACTGAAAATGACAGCTTCCTTTGAAATCAGGCTTCTTTACTTGTGCACAGAATCCCAGTGCTATTTAGATAAAATCAAGGAAAAAAAAAAATCAAACTGCTTAATCAAATTATACATTCAAATGATTAACCTAAAACAAAGGGGGAAAGGGAAGAGGGATTATCAAAATACTTGAAGTTTTGTCTCAACTGAGTCTAAACAATCAGCTTCAAAAGCTCTACACTTTGTAACCCATCTAATGCCATTCAAAGCTTGAAAACTATGAAGGATACTTCAGTGCTTGATCAATTTGAAAAATACTGTTTAGGATAACGAACAGCAAAAAAAGTAAATAAAAAATAAGTTGTGACAACAACTAACCACACCTATTTTTAGTAATTCCTGATATTACCATCTACGTACGTTTCAGAGAGATTTATGTTTGCACTTGCTTTCCCCCATGTATGATCTAATTACTTTTTGCAGAGAAACAGTCCAAACCAAACAAGTGAGAGGACTCTGCAGAGATCAGATAAAACCAGATTAATTCTATGATGCTTGCTAATCCCTCCGTACACATTACTGGTAACAACTTATGGACTCTGTAGGGACTAAAATAATCTGAACTATCAAATACAGATGAGATGTAAAGTGTAATGGAATGTCCAACTGCATATTTTATGCTCCTCGGTCTACTCCCTACAGCATACAGGGCAGATTTTGAAAAATCTCTGCCTTCAGCAAGAATGCAGATTGGTTATTTTCAGACCCTGACTTTCAGGAGAGTACTTGAGCTTTCACATGGCTTTCTAGACCATGACCTGTTCTCTCTACTTGTCTTACACCACCCTTTTAAAGCAGCTCTGCATCCCCTTATGGGTGCCTCATTAGTAGCTGAATAGGGACAAGAAAGACTATTTTGTCACTTGGTCATAGGCCTGTTCAACTTTCAAAAGTCATTCATGGTGCAGGAAAGGGAAAATTTCGGGTGCACTCTCCAGCTTTGGATACATCTCTTGAAGGGCCAATAAAATGTCCAGAACAGCTACCCACACTCATGTAGCTGCTAGTGCTGGCACACCACATAGTGGCACATGTGCAGGTCTAGCTTAGGGCCAATACGTTCTCTTAAGATAATTTCCAATAAATGTCATTTCACTGCTCCCACATACTCCTCTCTACTCCAAAGTTGGCCTTTATGCAGTGATAAGAACAAACCCAGAACCACAGAAAAAGAAGCCAGAAGATACATAAACAGTGCTAGCACACTACATCCAATGGTGAACAACAGTACATGTACACAGGAACCAGTACATTACAGCACACACGTATATACAAATGGTGTCTGGAGAGGACATAATGTTTGTTACCACCTTCACCTACAACGGTATGTGTTTTGACTTAATTTATTTTGATTCACAGGGTGTGTTACAATTTGCATGCCTATCTAGACTTACAGAATCAGTGAAATGTGACATTCCCCCGCATCCCCCTTATGTACACACATGCAGAAATGTGTCTGTTTTAGTCATCCTGTTGTTACACAGGTTTTTAATGATACTTTTTATACCACTGTACTATATTTCTGCCTGAGAATCAGGCAAATATACTGAAGTCAAGGTTTAAAAGCCTTTGGTAGAGCTGTGCCAATTCACATCAGGTGAGATGACTCTTCAATGTTAAGAAACAGACAAGCACCTGATCTTACACAAATATTTTGGCAGAAATAACTGGGAAGAGTGGGAGTCTGAACCACTTTTGGCACTCAGGTGACAGCAAGACTCAAGAAATTAGTACCCTGCTTGTAGTTGCAGTTGCCAGTACATTGCATGGAATTGCAACTCACTGCCTGGTTTTCACCCCTTTTCCTTCAACGTCTCTCAGTGCTGCTACCCATCTGTCATGTTGTGCATCCAGGCACGGAAAGAACAGGGGAGGAAGCTGGGGTGAAGGTGAGGGACTGGGAAATACAGCTGGGTGGCAAGAAGATGAAAAGAGAAGAAAAATTAAGTGCTCCTAAAGCAGAGGTTCTTACAAGCGGGGGTTCTTGTAGTAAAGGGAGTCTCCTTACTGTCATCTAAAAAGTCTTCTTCCTCATCCTCCTTTCTCAGGCGCCTCTTGGTCTCCTCATCATAAATGAGGCCCAGCAGGTTGGCAGGGCTCTCACTCTCGGCATGGCACAGCTCGTTAAGGCGGATACCGATTGCCTGCAGACAGGGAGAAAGAGAAAGCACAGGGAGGTGAGAATTTTGGCCCAACTCACTGGTGGTCAAGGGCTCTGCCCCATGCAGGCTGTGGAGATGTTCCAGCCAGAACAGAATATCCTAGCTTTATTTTCATTGTCTGCAAAGTGCAGTAAGGGATGATAGAAGATTAATTCTACCAAAACTGTAATTTATTTCCCCTTTTTCCAACCAAAATTTGCAGTGTCAAATTTTAGGATGAAAAACTTTTGCAGATGTAGTTCGATAACACAACTCGCCCCCCGCCCCGCCCAAAAAAAAAATAATAAAAAAAAATCCCAAATCAGCACACAATAGGCAGGAGGAGATTAGGTAATTATTTTGTATGAATTTCTTCTACTTTTCTTTCCCCCCTTAATATATGTATGACAGATTGTTGCTAAGTCTGAGAATACTGAGAATATTTAAGAAACTGTTTAAGAACTTAAACTCTGTTTAAGAAACTATCCTGTGACTTAGGAATCCAGCAACAGTCCCTGTTTGGAATGCCCATGGGAAAGCCTGCTTCCACCTTTAAATGAGAGACAGTCTGATATGCTTTACAAAAATGAGCTGACAATACACATATAAGAGCTGGGAAGGTGCATAGGTAATGGTGTAGAGGGGAAACACGTAGAGAACACAGACAAATTTCCATTGAATACTGCTGCATTCTCCAGAAAGCCATTGATTGTTTATTTGTGGCTGTTTGCCAGCATCATTATCAGCACATCAGCAAAGCTACAGATGAGGGTGTGTTAGCAAGAGGAATGCTTTCCTGCTAGGACAGTTCAGAGCTCTTAAGGTTTTCTTCATTTTCTGTGCTGCAGATAGGTGAAGAGAACACAGACTAGCATGTAAAACTTTATGCTGTGATATCATCATTTTGCAAGGGAAGAAATGTGTTTAATTACTGAGTTTTCGTCAGCACTTGCCATTTGGCCTCCTTGGTTTTGGGATAGTTTCAGAGGAAGATACTAGAGAGGACTGCTGAATCTTCTACAAGTTGTAACCGTAGGATAGAGGCCGTGAAACAAAAGCTATAGAACCCGTTTGAGGCAATTAGTTTGTAACCAAGGTAATAGGTAATGGAGCTAACTNAGTCAGAACTGATGGTCATGCCAGCACTACATAATTTTCCTGTCTTGGCTCAAGCAAAGCAGAAAGAGATAAAGTCACAAACAGGTATTAGTACCTGCTTCCTTGCTACTAAGCAGTTCCTGTGAAATCCAGCAACACTGAAGAGGGTAGACTCTGCTACACAAAGAGAGTAAGGTAGTATTGTAGTTGTTTGCAAGCTGATACAAATAGTTGCCAATCTCAGCTATTTGTGAATCTGTACATTGCTAAATAAACTCCACATCTTTCACAATTTTTTCCCCCTTTCATGTTTCAAGCATTTAAAGGAAGAAATGTTCTGCTTACTTCTCCACAAAGTAGTAATTTATCACTTGTTATTTATGCTGTGTTGTCCACCCTAGTATTAAAGTAATCATACACAATCCCACAGCATCCTAACTAATGAGTACTGAATTCCTAACATGTATTATCTGCATGAATTATCCTTGGTTTTCCTAGCAAACGGAGAGCATGCCACACTTCAAAACAAAATACCTCTTAACAGAAGCAGCCAAAGGAAGTGGCAGACTAACCTGATCAGAATAGATTTAACATTGTATTATTTAAAAAGACAGAATAACAAGTGATATTGCATGATTCAGTAGGCTCATCACTGTTACAGGCAGTCCAAATCCCACCTCATGTGGAAAGGGTTTACCACTATTATCCTCTGATGGCTATTAGGGTGGCTGAATTAAAGGAGTTGGGTGGGGAAAAAAACATTTTACAATCATTCTTGGTCTCATTAGATTTTGACAACAGAACTGTATATCACAATTAGTGAGCAATAACAGACAAGCAAGGATCCATAATTAGCACAGATTTCCAGCCTTATTTACCGCAAGAAAAAAGCAGGATAAGGCCTCAGTGCATTCAGAGATGTTTTCTTCTCTTTGTCCAAGGATCCTCCTTCCAGAGCAGCAGCCCTGCTGCCACCAAGCAGCAAGGATGGTGTGCTGTAGTTTTGAAAAGGATCTGGTAGCATGGAGGCAGAGATAGCCTGGGCAAGGTATCCCATCTTCTTGGTACTGGAACTGCTTAGGAGCTATGTGAGTGCACAGTCATTCTGCCCTTCATGTTGAGAGGACCCATGGTGAAATGGGCAGGTTGACACACAGAAAGGGCAGCATGTTCTGCAGCAGGTACCTGTACTACAGCAACAGAAAGCTGTTTCAGCTCACAGTTCAGCTTATCTGGTTGGAATCTGGTCAGAGCCAACAAAAGCAGTCGCCTGAGGAGCACAGCTTGCAGGGTGTCAGCTCTACAGGCTTGGCTGGTGGCTGCTGCTTATGCTTGCAGCCACCTTTATCCGAAACAGCATCTGGGAGGCCAAAAGCAGTGCCAGGGGACCAGCTTGCCCAAGATTCAACATAAAGGAACTCAGCAGTGCTAGGTGCAAACCAATCCTGAAGCATGTTTGTTTGGAGGCTGGTGATGCTGTGGATAACTATACTGTCCCCCCCTCCAGTGAGAAGAAACAGAAACATTAACTTGTGGCAGGACACCTTGCAGTAAAAAGAGAATACATTTGCACTGTAAAGACTACTTTCCAAATCTTCTCCTGTCTTATAGGAAAGTAAAAGTAATACTTTTTCCTTTCTGGGATGTTCCTAAGCAGCTAGCAAACACACGCTATTCCTAGGATGGAGAATGCATCCAGATATGCCTTATGATGCCATTAAAGTTAAGGGGAAGAGAATGATGCTAAGTTGCTTGCCATCAGATTTCCCTGGCTCCTTTCTTGTGACCTTGCATGATGCAGTGGTACATTAACATTTTGAAAAGAAAAAGCTTCCTGGACTTTTTCCAGCTCAGGTTATTTCAGTTTCTAAAAATGGCAGCTGATGGGTAATCTAACTGGCTTCTAATGGTTACTGACTTGCTTGCTCCCATTATTATCAGAATCTGAAGAACAGGAATGCCTAGAGGAAAGAGTCCACACACAGACAGATAGCCCTGACTGTCAGCAATGCATGCAAAAATGTAAGGACTATGTAATCATATGTTCTCCACTTGGAAGGGGTCCTCAAAGGTATTAGGTGAAGGTGGTGAACTCATCGAATATAGAAGCAAATAGATTCACATTATGTAATTTTTCAAGCAGCTTTGGTATTTGCACTGTTATTAAGATAGTCACTTGTGTTTGAGAGATAACGGAGGTAGGGTGCCCAGGTAGCATTCCCTGAATTAGTTTCAGAAATGGAAGGAGAGCTGCCAAGAGACATTGGGTGCTCAGACCCAAAATAGGTTCTCCTCATGGGCTGTGTTTTGCAGTGGGAATGTACTGACATGGTCAGCTCTGGCTCAAGGTTCCCTACAATGTGCTCCACTGAGATGTCAGCAAGATTTTTTTGGCATGGGTTATGCAAGTACCCCAAGACTGCAAAATACATGCTTTTCAAATTCCCCTGAGCCTTGGATTTTTATTTTTTTTTAATCATGATGCTCACTGTAAAAATCTCTGGTTTTGTAAAAAAAGCAGTGAGAAGCACAAAGCTCTCTTCCAGATAGGCATATGTAATAGGCACCATAGAGGCCAAAGGAACTTCTCCCACTATTTTGAATTGTGTGAAATGACTTGCAATGAGCATCAGACCTTCAGCAGGTATACCCTGATAGGCTTCCAAAGAATTGCAAGTGGCACTGACAGGGCCAGACAGGGCAATTACCTAGTTCATGTATGGTAAGAGATCACGATCAAATAAAACTTGAAGGAGCCAAGCATAAAACAAACAGAGACAGTTCTTTAGCTGACAGGTAGTAGCCCCCTAAAATTCCTTGCCAAAGTATGATGAGTGCTAACAGTTTGTGTGGGTGCAAAGACAGACAGAACGAGTACCTAAAAGAGAAATCCATTACTAAATACACAGCACCACATCTAGCTCAAGCAGCCCTGGGCTACAATTATTTGGAACCTAGAAAAAAGCAATTAGTATCATACACTCTGCTCTTATTCTTCCTTAGGCATTCACATAAGACAAGTGCTGGAAACAGGAGAGGGGACCAAATGGATCCTCAGAAGGAAAACTGCAGGGGCAGGGGAAGGAAGGGGACACAGTTACAAGCTAACAAAGTCCATTTCCATTAGGAGAAGAGCTGATCCTGGCAGGCTGTGAAGTGCAAGTTGAAAGGGAGGCTTATGAGTTCCCATTTTACTGGAACTGAAATTCTGCATAGAATCCAATCACCTTTACATTTTGGTATATTTTTTAATGTAAGCACAAGAGAAACAAACACTTACATCTCCCCACTGGTAGAAGAGCTTAGCTGCATTCCACTGCAGCTTCTGGTTCCTTTTGTTGCCCACGATAGGAGAACGCCCACGGGACAGGCCTTTCTTAGTAATGTTCACATGGTGGCCCTTCATCCACTCGGGCCAGTTGCCACGATTACAGCGGTGAACAAAGCGTGCACATTCGAGGAAGAGGGCTGCTCTTGCCACTACAGGAGCTTCCTGAAATGTTTGTAAAAAATCACATTAATTACAAATACATTGGAAAAAATCTCTAAACCTCAGAAGATTTTGTGGTTTAATCAACTGCTTTGTATGTTTGCCATGGAGTCACTCAGACTGAGGAATCTCTCCATCAGAGTCTGAAACCAGGATCAAGTCACATCTCTTAGGCTAAACAAACCAAAGCTTATAAACACTGAACAGTTACGCTTAGTGCTACCACTAGAGGGGCAAAAAGAGCCACATTATAAACTTATTTAAAAACCTTGTCTCAGTACCTCTCTGTAATCATTTGTTTCAGAAACGTAACTGCCAAAAAGCAGAAGCATGCATCTGACACTTTTACTGGAGGAATGAGTCAAGTTTTCTTTTCACCTTCACTAGTAAGGCTGCAAATATTGCAAGCGCAAATGGCAGCATGGTCACACAAATCTTAGCATTTGTCATGTTAAGTTCTGCTTGCACATCTTAGGGTGGAAGCATGAACGGAGGCTTGCTGAAACTAGGAAGAGTGCTATTTTGCACTTAGAACAAGCAGATATGGAGAGTGAAATCCATTACTGTCGTACATCAACAAAATTGCGCTGGCCTAACTTCAATGGCCTTAGCAAGCATCAGACAATTGAGCACTGAAACTTAACATCAGACAGCTGAGTTTTGAAGTGATCGACTATTTTCCAGAGGAAAATCCTCCTGCTCTCAGCTTGGAAGAGCACTTTTCTTTAGTGGGAGAAATGATATTAAGTGTATCTTAGTTTGTATTAAATCTCCCAGCAGGATCCACATTAGACCAATAAAGAATGCTTCTGAAAGTCTCACATATGTTCAAAAATGGACACTGTAATTTGTTTCCTAAAGGGTAGCTTAGACTCAGGAAGGAGGTTTCTTCCCAGCAGTCTACAACTCTGCAAAAATAACATCTTTACAGACCTGGAAAGTGACTAAAAGCAAATGGCTCTCTTCATTTCCATTTAATTCCACCCCCCCCCCCCCCCCCCCCTTCCTGCAATTTTCACAAGCAAAAACCCCTGTGGCCAGCAAGTTGTAAAACTAAGAATACAACAATGTCCACAACTTACAAGCTGGCTTTGAAAGGTTCCCTAAAAGGGATTTCACAAAGCACAAACTTGTGTATTCCATACATTTAGATGCTGACTGTTTTAATGAGATAATTTAAATAGATCAGCATCTACTTATAAGGGGAGGTTCCTCATCTGTGGTCCATAAATAACAGATGGGCCCTAAGAACATGGAAGATGGTCTCTGGAACTTTATTAAATAGTGCCTCCAATACTGCTTTAATCAAAAATTGAAAGCAAGAAATTTTGGACCAATGCTCTAATAGTTTGGGAATTAATTTAAGAAATTCTGTACTGCAGCTAAACTTACAGCCAGAAATTACTGCCAACAGGACTGAAAAAAGTCATGCCTCTTAAGGGATTGGAAAAAAAAAAAGAAAAAGATTTGTCTACATTAACAAGAAAACATGTTAATTGCTTCCTGACACAACATCCTGTTGCAGCATTTTGCTCAGATTTTATTCAAATGTTGGAAGAAAATAGCAATCTTCTAGCAATTCTCTTGAATAAGAATGTTAAAGCTGGCCCAATGTTTTGATGAGGAAGGCAGAAATCTGAGGCCAGACAGTCATTGACAACCAGAAACAAAACTAATATCTAGCACCTGGAAAAAACATTACAAATCATTTGTGCCTCAGATGTAATATGGAACACAGAATAGATGAGGATTTCATTCTTTTATTCTCACAGAGTAAAACCTTAACCATGAAGACATACATAAAAATATGAAGCCCCCACCTTAGTCTCCCCCTGTTTTAGTTCACCACCAGTAAAGTCACAATTTCTTAGCATATAAGAATCTTGTAAAGATACGTGTTATTATGGAAGCACTCAACTACTATAACTAAAGAAGGGTACGTAAGATGGGAGGGGAGGAAGGGTGTGTCCTGGAGCAGGAGTTCCCAATTAAAAATCACTGAAAAGACTTCCTGCATGAAGGAGGACTTTCTGAACATCACGGGGCATGAGGTCCCTGTGATTGCTTACCTGAGGCTCAGAGAAACCTGAAGCAGCAGCAAGAGAAAGATGAAGATGTGACAGAATGGACAGGGATGGATTCACACCACAGAGAAACACATCACAAATGGAGAGAAATGAATCAGGCAGGCGATGCATAGCTGAAAAGAACACAAGTTACCATGGTCACTGTCAAAACTTAACACAGCAGCAATACTCTCACAAGCCTGTCCATGCTTGTGAAACTGTTCACAAGATCATTTTTAATATTAGACCCACTACATTGCTTTGCCTTTTGAAATTTTTCTAGTACTGTATAAATTGACATGAATAAGAATCTACTATTGTCTTAACAAAATTTCAAGTACTCCCATTGGAGCTTTTCAACAGATACCCTGATTTGTACTAATACCAGCAAAAGCAATGACCTGGGTGGGAGGGAACAAATACAGAGCGGATTTGGAATTTTACAGCATCACATTACTGTTCAAGTACAGCTGATTCTGCAGACTTTTATAACTGCAGAGCATTTAGGTCTAGTTTTGTTTTTAAGGACAATTAATTTTATAAGACTAATCAACGAGTTGTAATTTTCTTGTTCCTTTTCTTATACTCTGCAAGGCACTTTGAGCAGAAGTTCACTTCCACTGGTCTGTTCAAGGAAAAAAAAAAGCAAAATAGCAACAATCTATTTTTAGAGTAAATTAGTACTGTAAAAAGATGCTGACTGGATAGCTCTAGCCACAAGATAAGCCTGGCATGAGAAGTAGCTTAGCAAGTATATGAAGACAGGTGAGTAAATTATTAACCAATGTCTAGGAGAATTGCCTCAAAAATGTGAGTTCAAATCTCTCTGATTATATCTAAAAATGGTCAAGTACAACCATGACACAGATCTTTGTGTTCCCAGTCATCTATTCTGGGGATCTGTTTCGAGCAATCTCTGATTTCCTTCCTGGTCATATACCCTCTGGTGGACCAATATTTCTCCTATGGAAACAAGGACATCAGAACAACAGAGCCTGCCTAAAACCTTTGGTGACATGGAGTCAGGATACTGAAAAGTCCCAATACTTGGTAGGTCTTCTCAGACAAAACCCTGACATAAAGCAGTGCCATTATGGCATTTCAACAAGGATAAGAGATTTACATATTAGAACAGATCAGCTCACACATCTTATTGGAGAAGTGTGATGGTGATAGGTGTCACGCATTGCTACACTGGTCAAAGGAAAGCTTGTATTTCCCCATCTGAGTCATTTACACTTGTCTAATAAAGATACTGTAGGTAACATCTTTATACAATGCTAGACAGTGGTTTATTGGAACCCTCTGCAGAAACTTGACCACAGACTGAAATATCATATTACTTGCCTTTAACGTAGAAAGTTTCTTCAAAATGGAAAGAAAATCAATTTCATTATTGCCAAGTCTGGATTTAAGCTGGTAACATAAGGATGAAACTGCCTGCAACATATCATCAATTGTCATTGAATGTTTGCAAAGCCACATATTGATTGTAGTTTTACAAAATTCGGTCAAGGGTGGATGCTGCTTCTGGGAAAATATGTTAACTATGTAGTTTCTATATCTAAGGCAACACTCAATTTAATATATAAATAAACCTTTACTTCCGTAAGGATGCAGCCTTTGTTTCATTGTTCTAATTTCTTTAAATCATTGTGGCAAACCTGTATAAACACCCAGACTGATCAAAGATCTTGAAGTTGGTATAAGAATGGAATTTTGAAAATCTGCATGAAAAAGCATGCTGAAAAAGTTTATAGAAGAACTGAAACTGGAGCTGTTTGCCTTTCATTTTCTAAAGGTCGCCATAGCAACTAGGCGGCATAAAGTTACTTAAGAAGTTTTTAATTTGCATCAAACCTGATTCAAACTATTACTTCAAAAGCCTGAAAACAGAAGTTAAAAAACCAGAATGCTTTCTGTTGGGTGTGCTCTACTGACATAAAATGTGGGAATTTTCCATAACAGCGTACGTTGCCATTAAGCAATACAGTGAGATGACAAGCCGTCATCTTTTGAAACCTGCAGAGCATGTGACTTCTTAACTTCCATATATCTCCAATACTTTGTAGACAAAATGCCAGCTGAGCAGGTAATTGTAAGGAGTCTCCCAAGCCTGTAATTAGAACAAGGCTTCCTTCATTTTTAGCTGCAGACCTTCTAGAAATTCTGATACCAAAGCCTTCTGCATCATTTAGCGGAACAGAGTCAAAATCTATTTTGTAAAAGCCAGCTCTGGAAGTCAGAACAGACATCTTCAAACAGTTCAGTCTGACTGGTATTTTTCAGTTGACTTCATACATGGGGACAGAGTAAATTAGTCTGTGGCTTAGGTATTTGGCAAATTTAAAAACCAAGTAAGACATTTACAGGCAATAGGGACATAATTGCCAATCCCTGTTTTAATGTCTGATTTATTAGCACACAGAGTAGCACATCCCCAGAAGGATCTTAGTGACATACTCGACAGCAATGAGCTCCTCCCTGCCCACACACCTTACATTCCCTGTCTTAGTTTTGAATTTGCAATGGGGTGGCAGCCTGGCAGCCTCAAAGAATGAAGTTGTCTTTGTACAGCACACACAGCAGTAATGACTATCTCCCCAAGCCACCTTCTGAGCTCACTGCAACCCTGACTGGTAGCAAGTACTTCTGACTGTGACAGCATGAGACAAGCTTCCCTATCAGCCACTGCTTCCATAGCTTCCAGCCAGAGGGCCAACAACCTCCAATAGGAAGAGTGGGAACTAGTGAAGAAAATACCTGCCTACTGGAAGATTGACGTGGACCAGTCCAAACAGTACAGCTAGATGTGAACTAATAGCAACAGCAACTTTGTGCCAATATTAATGCAGACTTGCTTGAATCTGCAACCTAAGGGTGCAAAGTTAAGAAGACCCTATGAAGGCGTGGTGCACAGAGTGTATCATCCCTATAACTATGGAGCAGACAAGGCAGCACAGCTCAGGGCACAGCACCAGCAGCATGGAAGAGACCATCATAAGCCTGGCGTCTCCAGCAGCGAGCAAAAAAACAGAATATGAGCACAAACGGCGTGACAGTCAAAGAGGCGAGTGGTGAGGAGTGGCAAGACAAAGGGATAGAGAGGATATGAATGCTCTGAGAGCAGTGGCTTTCAATCTTTTTAAGTTTGCAGGCATCCAAACACTTATGGAAGGAAGTAGAAGAGCACTGTGCAGAGAAGTTACTAACAATTGGCTGGCTTTTCATAGCTGTCTTTGTTGCACTCTTGTGCTTGTCACATGAGCACTTCACAGAGCCTCACTGCTCCATGAACCACAGGCTGAAGGCCACTGCTTTAGCAATGGAGGGCACAGTTAAAAAACCAGCAGCTGCAAGGAAAGGAAGGAGGGAGATACAGAAGAGACACTCAGTGTCACTTCTGTGATCTGGATCTCCAAATTAGCAATATCTGCATTTAAAAGCATGCACACTCTGACATTTGAAGTTTTTTCCACTGATTGGCTCTGGTGACTAATAGTGCAGTGTTGCCTAGTATATTTATAACTCTGTCAGAACTCCTGAGTCGAATTACTATGCTTCTCCAGCTAGTTATCAGACTTCGATCCTTATTCTGTAGGTTATTATTGACACTGGGAGCAGAAGCAGAATGGCTGTGAGCAAAATTTGAAGTCCAACAATAAAAGCTTTGCACTGGCAATAATCTAGTTATGGGGAGCCATGTAATAAAAAAAAAGATCCATTTTGTCTGCATACTCATGCACTCACCGATGCTAAAACTCCACCTAATAACAGAAACACTAGTTGACATTGCTGTGATGCTTTACCTGCTTTCTGTGCGGGCATGAACAGCATTAGTGAATGACAACAGAACACCACATATGCACATGCTCTCACTCAGCAGGTAAAAATACATCAACAAATGACTTACAAGATCTAGGGCTGCTGCCAAAATGGAGGCATCAGGGATAGTGCCTGGTTCACAGCAGTTCAGGAGGAACTGAAAGCGCTTCATGCCTTGGCGGATTGCTCCCAGGTTCACAACGTTCTTGGACTTTCCTCCTTCTTGGTTGGAGGTCAAGTGATCATCAAAGCTATGGCAACCTAAAGAGGTAGAGAGTACAGAGGGGATGCAGGGAGGGGTAGGAAGAAGGGAACACAGTCTCTCACCAATAAAAAAACGTACAAAACCCCTGATGAGTACAGTCTTGGTCTAAATCTTTTCCTCACCTTGATGAGCTACCTTGAAGATAAAAGGGGTGTTTGTACAATACCCATGACTTCCGTGAAACAGGTGTAGAGCAAGCCAGATTCTGGTCTCGGTTGTACTGCTGTCTGCCAAAAACAATTCCCCACCATGGGAAGTGTGGAAGCCCAGGATCTACTCCAACACAGGTGAACCAGAATATGGCCCTTCCTCCCCACCGCTTTAACACAGAACATCATGCTTACTGTCTTTTTCCTGAATAATCTTATCTTACTTCTCTATTGCCTCTAAGTTTACCTTATTTCTCATGTAATGTATCATCTACCAGGACAGAAAAATCAGTAGCAAATATTGAAAATGCTCTATGTGGAAATCAAGCATTGTCATTTTTTTTTCGGCAAACATCTTCTGCAATTACCAGAACAACCAAAGTGAGACTGGCCTCAGCTCCTACGTATTATCGTCATTCCAGCCTCTCTCCCTTGAAGTGTCTTGCACTCTTTGGAAGTGCTTAGGAAAAACTCCCTAATAAGAGTTCCTTTTGAAAATTAAACTAGCACCCTCTCCAGTACTTCTTTCAAGTACAACTTTAAACTCCATGTATAAAGTTCACATGATAAATCAACTAATCTCATTGCTGATTGGAATGAACACTACTGAGTGCAGAAGATCATTACGCAGTCAGTACCCAGAGTTGAGAGAGTGGTACAAAGACATAGATGAGAAATCAGGAAAGTAGTTTCAAGACTAAGGTGGCTGGTCAAACAAGAATAGTCAGCTCTTGCGCTTTTTGTCTTTATCCATAATACTCTCCCTGCTCACATGCAAAAGTACAAAAGGTTACAGAATACTGAAGGATAAAGCACTGAAGAAGAAAACACCGAGTGGAGAATTCAAGATTGGCTTTAAACACAGATTTGAAAGACAAGAGGGAAAATGTCAGCTCTACAGGACTTTGTGACTTCTCCTTCCCCAGGAAAGAAGAATGACTGAAAACTCAAAGTCCCTTTGAGATCGCACTCCCCAGAATTACTTGGAAAGCACTTATGTACCACAAACAATAGTCACAAGAGAAAATGACACTGTAGATCTTCACTTTTTCTCTGAAGACAGAAGTATATCGAAATTTCAAGAGACTTCTTTACAACATCTCTGGCTTTTCTCTCTCTAGTGAAGCTGTACATAGTTTTCCAGTAAACAAAATGTTCCTGTGTTAGGAAATATTTCATCAAAATGGAACAAACAAATAAACAAAGTAGAAAGAACAGGTAGAAAACTTACATAAATGAGCAGGCACAAATACCCTTTTCTTCCAACTCCTCCTTATAGCCTGTAGCATGCTATCTGAGCCTTCCTGCTATGGCTGTTGTAACACTAACTCATTTGAGGTACAAACAAATGTTTCCTACTCAGGACCCTGTTAGGGCTGTGCCTGTATGAGATAAAGAACAGAAACTTGACTTTTTGATACAGAAAGGCATGCCTAAGTCATCTCCCTAACCCCCACTATACAGACCTAGAAGAGGCTTTGTCCATCTGGGGTCAGTGGTACTACCTACAGTCAATCACTACAGCCCTTTGCAGTCTCAGCCTTGCACTTCGTTGAAGCTTTGCAAGAGAATCCTTCAGAGGCAGCTGATGACTGTCCTCTACTACGCCCATCCTGGAGTAGCTATGCTGTAAGCAGGGGACCTCTCACTGGCTTAATGTTAACGTGACTCAGCCCTGCACATAATTGCATCCAGTAAGCAGAGACCATTTCCTAACGTAGGTGGACATTGGATATCCAAGCTCCAGCCCCACAATTGCTTCCTGTGCGAATGCAAGATCACCCCTTGGAGCAAGCACATGCTGTGATTTGCCTGTGCTGTATGCCTTGAACATCCTCGCAACTTCTGTGGTCACTCACAGTGACTCTTCAGTAAGTGCCCGAAGGAACGTTAAGGGTCTCATGTAAACATACCGTAACACCCTTCTGTATATACACTGTGCTTTTAGTATAGGTAAGAAGATCATAAAAATAAACATTTTGTTATGCATGAATGTGCATATAATTATGTGTATATATACGTATACATATGCACGCATAGAGATACACACACACACGTATGCTTACATACATATCCAACACAGAATTTCCAGCAATCTAGATGATGTATCACAATGAAGATTACAATTCATAAATGATGTGACAAATTATTCTACATTTTATTATTATTGTTTTACTGTAATATATTTCTCCTCTCTCTGTTTTCTTTTCAATTTGGTCTACTATGTTAAAAACCCAAAAACACAAGAGGAAACACCACATGGAAAAAGCATGAACAAAGTAATGGCATAGCATCATTAATGACAAGAATGGGAAGGCAGAAATAGGTTCCAAAGCAATGCTTTAGGGTCAGACCTTGAGACATTTAAAGGATGCCCATCCACTTTCAACAGGCTTTTATTCTCTTCTCCATAAGCACATAAAACCTGCTGATCTTTATGGAAGATACAGAAGCACTGGAAATTTGAAGACCCTCTGTCATGTTGTGTTCTGCTATGTTATAAACTATCCCACCCTGAAAAGGCCTCACATTGATTTCACTATGCACACAGAAGTACACGCATAGGCATGTACAACTACTCTAATATTTTTGCTAAGGGTATGCGACTTACATTGCACACCACAGATCCTTGTGGACATGGTGATACTTCTTAACTGTCACACTTTGCCTTATAAACTTTAAATATCCTCCCCTTGCTTCAGTTAGTGATCAAGCAACAGCTCAACCCTCTCCATCAACATCACTGGGCAATTTGCCTGTTCCTCATAATAACATGCAAGGGTAGCTGTCTATAACCCATTGCATCACTTTTATTATGGTATTTCTAATGCAGGCAAGTGTCAAGAGCAAGTGTGTGTCACGTACATCTCTTCTCTCACAGGCATGTAAAAGACGTTTCAAGTTCTCTTCATTAATTACAGAAATTCTGATGTTACTCACAGAAGGCAACACTTTCAAAGTTCAAAAAGGCAATACTAAGTGTCATTTGAGTTTTGTATAGACATAAGATGTGCTCACAGGGCCAAGACTAAATCTATGCCATTAAATCAAGAATATGCGCACTCTAGGCAGAAGCAAACTCACAGTGCATAAAATCAGCATTAGCAAGATAAAAAAAAAAAAATCCTGCAAGAAAGCATGAAGGACATCTCATGTGAGCACTGTAGAAACAGCTGTGGCAGTCTATAAAGATCTCACTGTCCGTCAGTTGTTTGTTCCCAGTAAGAGCTGGGAAAAATATGATGGAAGTATTTCACACCTACTTCAGCACAAAGTAGTGGATGAAGAAAACCATGCAGTTCCTTCCATTGTGGGGGTATTCACCTTCGGCTACTAGGCTACAACAAGCTGCTGGGCTGATGCACTCTCCTAAAGGAATGATACTTTTCACTGAGGAGCTAGTTGAAAACCACCACCAGTGTTTCTGCAGTGGTAGAAGGATGACCAGTTTACACTGGCGAAATATGCTCAGACTTTGATAGTATCACTTGCCTGAACAATGCCTTACATGCATTACACTGCAGGTCTGGGACAGATGATGATGAAACACACACAATGCAGTGTCAAAATGTAATATCAGAAAATAAAAACCATAATGTTAGAGAATGTAACATACTGTAGAGCTACTGAAATCATGGTGAAAAAGAAAATCTACTCCTTTTTGTGTGTTTTTGGGAGTCGGGTTGGGTTTTCTTGAAAAAACAGTAACAGAACTTCAAGATACAAGGTTGTCTCCCTGACAACAAGGATGAGCTCTGAGCTGAGGACATGAGCATGTGAATGACTGCATGACATTTTAAAACAGAATATATCATGACCTTGTATTATTCATAAAGGTACTTTTCAAACATTGCTGATTTTGAAAATGCATTGCAATTAATTATACTTTTGTGGAAAGGAAAAGTAGTGGTGGTGTTATGTTGCGTGCTAAGAAAAAGGGACAGCATCCCTAACAAATGGTATGCAGACACTAGACATGCAAACACAGAAGAAAAGAGATAATTATAACAAGGTTTGTGCAGGGTTTTCCATTTCATCAGTGCTGATCTTTGCTAAAACTGTCAAATGGTCACAAATAGGAAAAAAAAATAACAACAAAAAAACTGATGGAACACCCATTGTTATATTAGGCAATGAAAGATTTACACACCTAATTTTGAACTGAATAAGTGCTTTGAAGCAAGCATTAATTTTTCAAGTGTGCTGATCAAATTCAATTTGATTTAAAAAGCCCAAATGTTGTATTTGTGTAATTTATTTGGATAGTCTTGATTTTTTAAAAATCGACTTGTCTAGAGTTTTTTTTAATTAAAACAAAAGAAAGAAGGAAGGGAAAGAAAACAGTTACAAAGACTAAAAAGTTGGAGAAGGCTAGAATGGATACAAAAACTATGGAGAAAGCAGGAAAAACGGGAAAGGGGTAAAATACAGAAAGAAAGAGATTAAAAGAAAAAAAAGATAAAAAGAAAGAAAAAAGAGACGAGAACCCTGATTTCTAACCATCTTTTTCTTCTGTGTGATGAAGCTTGGATGGGTGTCTTCGGCAGGTGCGCCATTTACCAAGACGCTTGAAGAAATTCTCCTCTTCATCTCGCCCGTTATCCAGGCCACCTCCTGGCCCCCCTCCTTCTGACAGCTTCACTGCGCTGGTAAACTTCACCTGTGCAAAGACAGAGGGCTGGGTCAGGCTGTGCCATACCACTGTCTCCTGGTCTCCCTTGCTTAGATATAAAGCATCTACAGAAGGGCTGTAACACAGTGGATCACCATAGCAACACAAGTACATCTGCACAGATGTACGTATGCTGAAGCACCTCATCTTTTAAGCTTTCTGCTTAAAGGATTCGTCTTTTGCAAGAGGCTGTAGAGGCACAAAGAAGGAAGAAGTGTGACCAACAATTGAACTTTAAGTGAGTTGACAGAACCTGCATTTCTCTCTCAGTGAGCCAAGGCAGACTGACAAGTACAGTGTAGGTTTAACCTAGTCTTCATTGTGAGCTGCAAAAGTCCAGTATCGAATTCCCACGGTACTCTGAAGACTTCTGTGACCAAATCTTACTGGCTGCAGTGTCTATATTGGGTAGAATGTTACATTGGACAGCTAAAACCAGCCAGATCCTTTCCTTCCAAGCTCTCTCCAGTCCCGCCTGACACATTTACCTTGGAACTCTGCCTGATGAAAGACAAACGGTCGACAGAGCTGATATCTAGGAGATCTTCCACCCCGTCAGCCAGGCCAGAGAGGGAGGAGCGCTTCAGCCAGTTCCCTGTTGCAGAATAAGCCACTCAGGACAATTCTGAAAATGCTTCCAAGCAGAATCTTTTTATTAGCAATTGCAGCATATTACTCCAAAGTGGCCATGCCAGCATATGGGAAAATGGGAGGAAAAGAGAAGGCAATCTTTTCATGTTACATGCATTAACTACCATGCAAGGCCATGTCTTGGGACTTGCAAAGGATATATTCTTTGTCTGTCAAACACTATTTGGAATATTTCTCTTCTACAGAGAGGAACAATGCCTGTGAGATTAAGGTACTAGCCTACTACTTTGGAGACACAGATTCAATATTCTATTTTGCTGCAGATATCCTCTGTTACCTTTGGCAAATTGCTTACGTTTCCCTTTGCCTCAGTTCCCCATCTGTAAAATGGAGACAGCAGCATTTCCCAGCTTCCCTTGGGAGAATATACAATATACTGTGATGATAAGGAACTGTGTTGCAATATTTAAGACAGATATATCTATCTGTGTTTCTCTGTACATGCAATATGTATATAGAATAGGAAGAGACATACATTTACCTATGGGAAGTTTGAGTTTCTTTCGAAGGGAGATTCGTCGGGAACGGGAGCGGGAGCGCCTGTCTGTGGTGGTCCCAGAGTGAGCAGTGGTGCACTCAGATGTGTCCTGCTCAGACTGACTACTGGTATCACTCGCTGCACTCTGTGACTTGAACATCTTTCGCCAGAAGTCCTTGCGTCCCAGAACAGCCCCTTGGATTTGCTCATCACTGGAAGAAAAGGGGTGCAGAGTGTGAACTGCATTTCAGTGAAGCTGGATGGATGCTCAGGGGAACAAGATCTCCCTCCCACAGCCCTCTCCTGATCTCTCTGTTCTCTGAGGTTGTTTCATTTTGAATTCCAAACATACTTTTCTGTGGGACATAATCAAGGTTGACAAGATGCTTAATATTGTTTGAGACACAAAATAACCATCTTTTCTACCGTGAGGAGCTTGTCCACTGAACAGGTCATTCCACATTCTACACGTGGAAAAATACATCATCCTCTTTAGGTCAAAATGATCCATTTGATAAGACTACACAGGTGCTTTCTACAAGCATGTGTACTGGAGAGCTTTTGCACATCATGATAGCCATTTGTGAACCTGCTGGAGTCACACTTCTCATTAATGTATTGGAATGGGGACAGCATATTTTGCTATACTCTTGAGATGTCCCATGGCTGTGGCAGGGCTCAGAGCAGAACAGCCTGCTGCAGTTCTGCAGAGCAGTAAAGGGCTTTGTGTTATCTTGCAGTCTCAGCAACAGTGACTTTCCAGGCTCAGTTAATGCAGGAGAATACATAATATGGAGCTCTGGGCCCTTGTGCAAGCAATGTCTTCATACAGTGCATCTCAAAGCACTTTAACAAGACACATGGGTATTCTGATGCACAGAGAAGTTAAATGACTTCTCCAAAGTTATGCAGGGACCAGTGGCCATTTATAAAATTTTCTAAAATTCTTAAAAGCATAGATTAAATTTATTTGAAAATTAAATGGCAGAATTATTTGGACAAGAGAGACTTCAAATGTGCAATGCCTAACAGCAGGTTGATTCACTCATTAAGAAAACTGGTAAAGCACCTGTGCTGATAAGGGAAATGCAACAATCTTCGGAGACTACATGCTCAAGATAGGTCAGAATGGCCTGGCTCTTGGGAGGCAGAAAAGGATTAATGACCTTTAGCAACAACTTGGAAGCTGAAAATTAATAGAATCATCCCCCAGAAGTACAAACAAAGCATGGAAAACAGCTGTGACAACATCTCTGAGGAGTTAACTCTCTCTTCATGGCTATGACAGTATGCGATATTGACAAATCTACTGTACTGTAATTTGAAAATCTGTAGTGGTTCCCCATCAAAATCAGGGTGGGTCCAGCTGGCAGCATGGAAAATAAGCATTATCTGGATGTTATCAGCAGCTCCTGAACAGACACTCAACACATTTGTTGTGCCATCCAAAACGATAAGTCCTTGCTGTCCTGCCCATTTATACTAATCCCAGAAGGAAGCTGCTGGCAATAACGCATGAAACAATTCAGTATTGACTTACTGTTCTGGAGTTTGCATTGGGCGGCTTGAGATGTAACTACGACATTCATCAGGGGCAGCTGATGCCTGGCCTTTGTCAATGATGACACTTCCCACCTCGGATCTACACAGACAACAGAAATCATCAGCTAAACCGAATGGATGGCCCATCTCACGGTCATCACATAGCTACATGACAGGGAAACCAGCACTGCTGAGCAACAGAACAGCTTTAGAGATGTAACCTCTCTTTAGCAACTTACTGCCTCAATGTATATCATTGATGAATAAGGCATCAGGTCGTAGAAGCAAAGCCAAGGTTTCTAGGAGTTTTTAAACTTTCTTAATCCTTCTTCCCAACATTTTAATATGACAAGCCTCAAAGCACCAGAAGCATCAAAGCACCAGAGAAAATTTCTTTTTGAAGCATTTCAGGATTAGATTTCCTCTGGGACTTCTTTTGCATACCAGGGTTTACCTGTCAGATAAACAACACTAAGGATGTGATGCACATTAAAAGCTATGTTCACACGGTCTTCTGGGAATAACACTATGCTTCTTCCTTCTCTTAACCTTTCTTCCTCTCAGTGTTTCCATTGCACTGTTCTCTTAGGCCTCTTGTATGAGAAAGTTAGCTCTTTTTGCTGCAAATATATTACTGTCTCAGTTCATTAAATTTTAAAAGAGACTGCTGCCCCAGTACAATCCTGCACATCAGGAACTGACATATACTATCAAGATAACACACACAAGCCCTTGGTCTTTCTACATTTGTGTTCAGTGCATATAGTCATACAGCCACAGGAAAGTCAGTTGTTTGCCTTTACCTGCCCAGACACCCACCTTTTGCTCCCAGAAGGTTTTGGCTCTTGCTCTGTTTCCTCTGTTTTTTTTCCTGGTATTAACTTTTCAGCGCTGTCTAAGAGGGCACTGAGTGCCACTCTCCGAAAGACATTCCCATGAGCCTCCTTGATAAACTGGACCAGCTGTCGGATATCGCAGTATAAGCCCTGAGTAGCAAGACATCATTAAAATGAAAGAGCTGGAAACTCCATTTAGTGCACTCAGAAGAAACAGACAATGAGGAGCATTATTGTTATGGAACATACTGTGCAACAGGCTAAAGCAGATGTAGACGTATCAGAAGCTAAAACAGTTGTATGATGAGGGAGCTGCAAAGATGACTTAAAGTCTGTTTTACCTCATTCACCTGGCCCATAATCTTAAAAGGCATGAAAACATTAAGGGGGGGGGAGGGAGGGGGGGGGGTGGGGTGTGGAAAGGGCAAAGAATTACATTATTTGTTTCAAAACCAGTGGGTGCCTTGGGATTTTTCTTAATTATTTTACAGCTTTACATCATGGGAAGAGATAAGAATGACTCACTCATTCCCCAACCTCCTCCTACACTCAAGGCTCTTTTTAGTTCTGAACATTCATACACATCTGTGATGTGACAAATCACCTCTATATCTGAGGGCAAGGGTGTGGAGGGAACAGTTTTACAGGACCTGATTTTTGATCTGTGAACTTTCCTGAAAATTCCCAGTTAGGAACTGCACAGCCAGCTTTCAGTTAAAAAACCCCAAACAAACAAACAATCGGATCTGTATATTGATTAAGGCTCTTTTTCATAAGTTGTTGAACACAGGATTGACTTTAAAAAGTGGTGCAGCAACAGGAAATCCTCATATATAGTCTGCATATTATGTTTTCCATACAGACACACTTAATGGTGCTATGCTTAAAGATAAGTTTCACCTTAAACAGTAGCTGAAATGGGGTCCAGAACGACATACAATTTATAAGGAAAATTTACACTTGGTGATCCTAATCTAGGTCCAACAATGGTACATGTTTTTCTGCATCCCACCACTTGCTCTCCACCGAGAAACATTCCAAAGGAGGAATATCCATAAGAACCAGACAACCTGGACACAGGTAGACTACTCTGCTGGTTTAAGATGTTACTGTGTTTTCTTTTTCCCTCTCCCTTCCCCTCACAGAGTATTACTGTCCCTTTAGCTGGACTTCAGTGCCTCTACAGCTCTGCCATAAGGATGGAGTACAAGAATGCTTCTTGATTACTTCCATGAAAAAATCCTAATTCCTGATAATAAAGGAGGTGGTTTCAGATTAGCTGCTAGATTCTGCACCAGTTTGGAAGAAGAGAGCTCATGTCACCCATGACTGCTGTGTGGAGATAACACATAGGCAGCAACCAGCAGCACCTTACTTTCCTCCAGGTGTTTGGTAAATTGAATGTTTGTCTAAACCTTGGGAAGACCTACCAAATTGCTGTTCAGCAACTCATATACTCTGCCATGGGTGGGCCACATTCTTAACCAAGTAAACTGGCTTTAACTTTGCTGAAAGTTGATTTATGCTGCCTGTGGTCTTGTTCATGAATCTATTGCTCCCTGAACTACGCTACTAATCCATTTGGGGAAAAAAAAACAACCAATCAACCAAACAAAAAAACCCTACAAAAGCTCCTTGAACAGAGAGGAAAATGCAATTCAGAGTGCACAACTTTTATGCTGGCTGTCTCCAGGTTCCAAGGCAGGCATGAAAGGAGGGAATCACATTTATATAATGTTTCAACTGTGACTGCATAGCTTGCTATGCTTATGGGATTTGGCTAAATTGAATTAATTCTTATCTGTAAAGCCTCACTGGTGACACTCAAGTAAAAAAGTAATTTTGCTACATGAAATCAAGTGCTTACCAGGTTTTCTGGGCTGTGCAGCTCATGTGTAGTGGAAGCACAGCGAGTGATCAACGACTTGAACATGGCACTCACAATAATACCTTCTACACTCTGGGCTGTAGACTTGTTGTCCACTGTGGTGAAGTTATTCCCAAATCCAGCCTTGTCTGTGAAGTTCAAGTACAAGCAAGCCCCCTTGTTAGGAATGGTTTAAAAAATATGGCTTAAAGACACATGTAAAAGGATTCAGATATATGAAACAAGGGTAAGTCCCCACCTAATATCCTATGCTTGGTTCTTGCAATCCCACCCCATAAAAAAGAGAAGGGTAAAATAAATGAGAAGGAAGAAATCTTCCCAGAAATAGTTGTAGTATGAAAAAGCATTGAAAAGATCAGGACCAGTATGGCTTCCTTTTATCCACATCTCTCATTTAGAGACGTGCACAAAATTTGAACAATACCCCCAGCTTTTTTTATTTACTGTTCTAAAGGACAAGAAATATTTGATTAAGCTCAAAAGTGACAACACTCATGAAAAGAAAATCTTCTGAACTACAGGAATGCTGTTCTTGCAAGGTGCACAAGGAGACCAGAAAGTCAAAAAAGAATTACACATTTATATGAATAACAAGAAACATCCCAGTTTCATTAGGTGAGAGAAAAGCCTTTCAAAAGCTGCATGAGCTGCCATGCTTCAAAGCATGAGCCACTCAATAATTGATGAATACTTGGGGAAACTTCCTATGGGCATCTTCTTTACAGAAGTCTGCTATATAATATTTTTTTATGCTTTCTTTGAAATGCCTGAGATCAGAGGTAGGCTAATAGACTAGTCAAACTCCCAGAGTGCTTCAGAGCAGCTATTCCTATTCTGTGAACAATCATTGTTAACCGTTGTTGCATGCAGGGACTAAGCATAAATGTTTGCTCATTCTAATAGCACCTGGAATAATTCTCCTGATTTAAAAAAGAAAACATATATACCTATACATAGACACACATGCAAACACATGATTCTAGCTGCAGGCATGTGCATCTGTGTGTTCATGTTCTTGTTTATTCGATCTGTTCTTGCTATTTACTGGCTCATCTGAGGTGCCACAGAGGGTTTTAATGCTCAATTATACCTCCATTCAGAATAAACCCTGGATTAAACAGGCCATTCCAGTGCCTGGTCATGTCGTGAAGCAGAAAACTTCCTGCGTGAGGCATAGTTGAATGAAAATACTTTCTTTGAAGAGCCATAAACAACCGGTAGGATGAATCAAAAGAGAGGCCTTCAATTTCAGGTGCACTGGGTGATGCAAGATGACTAGGTGAGATCACTGGGTGGTCAAATCAGAAGAGACTCAACTCCTCTGACCCACACCAACTGAGGATATGGTCTGTGTATTTTGAGGATAGTAATTCACTATTTTTTAATCTTTTAAAGGAAAAGAAAAAGGCACGACTTCTTTCTGACGGTACAGTTTAGGAATATTCAAGTGAGAGTTTCTGATGCCAGCTATACTTACTGTCAGTAACTGGCTCCATGCAGAATCCCAGTAAAGCATGCAGGAAATCCACCACATTATTGAGAGAATCCCTGTTCACATAATCCCTCATGGTCTGCCGGAACTGCATCTTATCCAGTTTGTACAGCTTTGTGAGGCAGTTCTGAGCCTGCAACAATATCCATCAAATCACATCACATCAAAGTACACGTCTGAGTTTTGCTAATAGGAGCAGGGTATTTTTTGCTCTTGCTTAGCTAGTGCTGTGCTGTCTAAAGTAACCTTCCCTAGGAGCCAGAAGGTTCGTGTCCTGTAACAGATGACAAGTTCACCTCTGAAGCAAACAGTAAGTTCAGCACAAGGAGACAGTGCTGAAGGACCAACAAGGCACCAGCATGGGTGCCACTGTTTGGGGGGGTAGTGAAGTCACTGCCAGCCATGTCTCAAGGCTTCTTCTCCTCTCCCCAAATCCAAGGTAAAATCTCACTGAATATGAATGAAGTAGGAATGTACCACCTCAGTCAAGGCTTATTGCCTTGGTGAAACAGGTTCTTGGCTCAGGCATCTGAGTTTCAGCCTCTGGCTCAGACCCAACTCATTTAATGCACCTGTACCCAGTGACCCATTTATATCATGCAAAACATTAACTTTTTATTGAACAGCTATTAATTGTCAACTTCTTATCACAAAAGTATCCATCCTACTAGAACCCCATGCAGGCTGGATTTAGAGAATCTGAAATATCAGCTCTATGGGAAACATAAACTCTCCTGCTACCTACAATAGGGTGCTTAACTTTCCAATAGACTCAGACATGTGATTGTCCATGCAGTAAACACAAATGGTGCATGCAAAGCAGTTTGGCCAGACAAATGCACAGAAAATGTAGCAGACTTAGACGTGTAGGAAAATCTCTTCCCATAAAGACCTCAATTCAATGAGTCTGATAAGAACCTTGACTCCAAGAGACCTATATTCATTTATGCTTAATGTTATGCATAGGCCTAAATGTTTTGCTGGCTGAGCTCCTACACAACATAAAAGCCTAACCAGTGCTCTGTGCAGAACCTTTCCGCTGTTACCACTGGGACTCTCTTACCCCACCTTGTCCCATTGTGTCCAGAACTAATGTTACTGCTGCAGTCTCCTCAGCACCCAGGAGTCTATCTAATAGAAGAACACTGTATGATATAGAGGCAGCCAAACCATCTCTGAGCCATCTAGCTCAGATCCCAGAACCAAATTGCAGCTCTGTTGGCATGGCTCAGGCTAACCAAAGCCATGGAGAAGCACCTGGCTCACACCCACACCATGGATGGGCACAGTGTAAATTCTCATCAGAAAGGCTCCGTGCTGCAAGCACAGAAGGCAAGGAGGAGACATTTGCTGGAGAAAGCCTTTGAAAGACTCCCATTTGACAGGGCATTGAACTGATCCCAGGAAGTCAAACTCTTCTGGATGAAGTCACATGTTGGGGCTACATCCTGGGCACTTTCCACTGCTTCAACTTGGGCAGAACCAAAATTGTAAAGCATCAACAGTGACCATCCACCCTGTCTTTCAACAGGGCTGAGTCTTCTACTTCCTTGCAGCATGCTACCATGCCTGCAAGCACAGTGCACTCCAACTATCAGGAGCTGATGGAGCAGCCCAGCAGCAACCAGACATAATCACCATTAGGAAAGGTGGACATAACTACACCTTAGACTTCTGGATTCATATATACAAGCCAAGATAACTGCACCTCTTGTAAATAGCGTACTCTGTTGGGGTACTGTCAATGTGAAAAATTACTTACGCCAGCTCACACAAGGGATTTGGTCCCATGCAGTTGCCCCTTCCCAGACAACCCACCCACTGGGCTGCTCAGAAGCACCTGGGACTCAGGTGCGCTCTTAGCAAGCCCCAGGGGCTGGAAGGTAACACAATAGCTGAAAATCTGCTACGGCTGGGCTGCAACACAGTCTGTGAGCTGGGGCAAAGAGCAATACATTTACTGCCAATACAGAGAAAGCTACAGAGGGGGCAGACACCAATCTCAGCAGCTGATGTCAAAACTACAAAGTGGACGCTTTAATGAGCTTTAGTTCTCTTACATTCTCCCGGAATACCTGGTGTCTCAGGCGATCTCCAGAGAGCCCTCGATGTCCTTCTCCACAACCATAGGCACAACCCAGGGACTTCACAATTTTGATCAGCATTGTGAGTGCCAGCCTATGGGTGCTAACAGATGGGCCTTCATCCTGAAAGTCACAGAAGGAAAGACGGTGTGAAACCCTGGCACAACTACTGGCATTTTGTTAGCATTTTACTTTTAACAAATTGCTGTCCATTTCTCCTCTCAGACACTCCATTATTGAGTTGTTACTCTTGCAATGTCTACTCCAATTATTTTGCAAGTTTAGGGACCAGACCTCTCCCTTTCAACTCCCCTCAAAAAGTCATGCTATAAATGTGAAGTACTCTATACGCTGCGATGAACACCATTCGGTACTTACTTCAAAATATTCTGCCTGAAAAACAGAGAGCTGGCTTGCTTGAGCAGAGAAACAACCATCTTTTTAAAATGTTTTAGCTATTATGCATACTATGAATTGTAACTTTTGAGGTCAGCAACACTATCTCTTGGCCAATTCTGATAGCAATACTGAAAAATTTATGATTTCTGGCCATCAAAGAGAAACTGTGCTCACACACTGGATTCTGTTTTTCCTTATAAGCTAGGAATAATAAACCTGAAAAAAAAAATCATCGTGATTGAGGGTTTCAGGTGCTTTAACGAGATATGGAAAATGTTCATGCAAGGCTCACAAACTCTGCTTTTGGCAGCTGCTTCACTGGAGTAGTTACAGTGCTTGAATTCCCAGTTGTGTTTCTTTGGTGGAACCCCAAGTGAGCGCCAAAGCAAAACAAATTTATTTGTGATTGTGATGAAACAAAAAGGAGGGAAAACAGAAGGGCGGTTGCATACACATGCCTACTCAATCTTAACAGATCTTATGCTACATTCAGGAAGCATATAAAGGGAAGCACAACAAACCTTTTCTTGTTTTTTGTCATTCTTCTCATATGGCCCTCCTCCTCCTCCACCACCTCCATCACTTCCACCTCCACCTCCTCCACCACTTCCACCACCTCCTTCTTCTCCTCCATCTCCAGCTCCACTAACTGGGGGAGGCCCAAATCCACAAGCTGAACCACCAGAAGCAGCCCCTTTGAGCTGGAAGGATCCTTCACTTGGTCTCTTTTCAGGGGCCTCATTTTCTTTGTTCTCACTCTTCCTCCGAACCTTCTCTACACAGGGCACCACACCAAGCTGAAGTAAGCACTCCACAATGTTCAGTGCCACATCGCAAATTCGGGAACTGATGTCATGGTTCAGGACCAAGTAAACAGCCTTCAGGACCACCTGGGAGATTCAAACATCATTTTTTAAGTCAGACTTATGTTCTCTCCTGGTACTATTTAGTGCCTGGAAATTCTAGTCACAGACCAGAGACTCATTATAGCAGGCACAGTACAGACTCAGAATGAAGTACACATAACCCTCAATCCCAAGAGCCTATAATCTAGGTGTAAGACAGGAAACCACACGCTGGGCACAGTCAGGCAGAAAAGGAAACCATGAGATGACATCTGTGAGTCTAAGAACACTGCTTCAGTGCACCAGGAGCTGTCAAGTCATTAAGGGAAATGCAGAAAAGGTGAGTTTTACAGTGCCATTAGAAGAAAGGTGCTATTCAGCTTTATACTATTTTATAGGGAACTTGGTGCATGCCCCAGGAACATAGCCATTAAATAATATCACTTAAGATTTGATGTGTGCATTCCACATGCACATGCGCTCCTTGCAAGGAGTAACAGGAGTTGCAGTATCTCAGAGGAGACTTTTATGATATGCACAAATGTATCTGACTGACCTTTATGTACTGCTGAGAGAAGTCATATAAAGAGGTGGAGGAAAAGCCCATCAAAACCCTGATCTCAATGGTACAGCTATATTGACAGAAGAGGGACCTGGTTTTCCTCATTCCTTGCCAATTACCGAGAGATCCAGCATGCCGTTCTTGTGGACAAAGTTGTTGGTTCCATCAATGTGATCCGTATCCTCCAAGCAACTGTAATTGATGCAGGAGTCTGTCAGGCTCCGTGGGAGGTTGGCACATGCGAGCGGCTCATGGGGCATCTCAGGGATAGGCACCTGGTTGCAAAGCTTCCTCATGTGCTCACTGAAGAAATCAGCGTAGCCCACATTGAATGAGGCCAGGGTAGTGTTGAAGGTGGCCACAGTGATGGTGGAAATCTGGGACCGCACTGCAGGGAGGAAAATCATTACCTGTAAATTTCCATCTCTAGAGTTATGAAATGGCAAACTGAGGCTGTCCTTGTTTACAAGAAGGGAGCAGCTCTTAATGCTGCTTGTAATGCTGAAAGACAAGACAGGTTCCTAATTCCTATCATGGGTACAGAGATGAAAGCATAGATTCATTTCTTCCTTTAAGCCAGTGTAAATTAGAACAACCCCGAGCTTACTCTAGCAGTAGAGTTTCATGGCAGTTTAAGTTGATGTCAGTCAACTAGGCAGTTAAGTAGATAAGGGAGCTCAGTCAGCCTAAATCTAATACAAAAGAGGGATTAGATTTGGGCTAGTTTTGCTCCCTGTATTGGTCCAGTGCCTGGTCTTAAAAACAACACTGCCCCTGTAAGGGAAATAGACAGGACCCTGCAGCTGGATGCAGGAGTGAAGGTAGGGTAACAGCAGCACCAATTTGGAACAGGTTTCTAAGTCACACCAGTTTGAAGTATTTCATCACACCAGTCGAAAAAAAACAGAGCAGTGTGCTTTTAACAGTACCTGTGACAGTCTAAACCATCTCCAAAATGCAAGTTGACTGATGAGAAAGGCAACGTGGTGTCTAAGTTCACAGTGCTCCAGAGAAGGGACCTCATGACATAGGCAAGATTAACTTTAAATGGGTTAGCTCAGGTAGTGACAGCATTTTGGCTACCCAGACCTACTTTTATCAAGGATTCACCATAGTTTTACAACTCATGCTGAACTCCAGGCCACAATGTTAGTAATTTCCCACACTTAGTGCTTTGTAAGTAGGTTTATAAACTCTGTAGTGTAGAAAGACCCTATGTGTCCCACAATGGTGACTGGATCACCTTCTGCCAAACAGTGCAATAACAGGGCTATGGAACAACAAAGAACCTCTACCTAAGGCTATTTAATGTGTTCTAATGAATGACATAACATACATCTAATAAGAATCTTCAAGCACTGACTCAGTGATGGACTGGTTATATTATGCAAAAAACAACTTGCCAGAGAGGTGACTACATTTCCTCATAGCCTGTGCAATCCTGCCAGCACTGATCTAGCACTATTTATTACGAGAAATGTTCCAAGGCTGGTAACAGTACCTTAAACTAGACTACAATTTGATCAGTGATCAGAACAGGAACTAGCTACCTGTAATCACAGAATTATTTGCTGGCCAAGTGTGACTTTTTAATGGCATTCACTGAAATTTGCATGGTGAAGATAACAATAAAGATGGAATTAGGAAATTTTGTTCCTGAGCTACCAAGTTTGATGATTATCCAAGGGTAGCTATTTTTTGTTTCACTAAATTTTGCTTAGTTTGTTTTGAAATGGGTAACAAAAATCCATATCCAAATCCTACATAAAGTAACTTCTCCTGTGTTGTATCTTTATTTCATTATCACTGGTAGGGCTTACTGCTGGATGGGACTCACAGAGCCAGGGAAGAAGGACTAAAGGCTCTTCATTTACCTCCACGCATGCCTGCAGCATGTGCCCATGTGCCTGTGACTCCTCTTGAGCAGCTACCTAGGACATAACTAATTTTTCATCTCTGCTTTTCAGTGTGTCAGCCAGAAGAAATAAGTTTATTAGCAAATGTCTCCATCCAGGGAAAGTAGACAACAGATGGGAAATCATGAATGACGAGTATGCTTGGATGTAGTTGGTCACACAAAATAAAAGACATATGTAATATTTCTACTTATTCTCTCACTACAGAATGATTCATTCAGAATCATAGACTACCACTAGAAATAGTATGATTTGTCCTATTATTCATAAAGTTGTTGCACAATTGTACCCAGGGTACCACTAGAAAAATAAGCATTGCATATGGCTGCCTTCTAGAAAATATTTGACTAGGAAGCTGGTGTAGTCAGTGGGATTACTATCCTATAGAACGAATGCAGGTTGGGAAGACAGACTGCACAAAATTGATCCAGAAGAGCTTTGTTCAGGAGATGCAGAGCAGTGATGAAGGAGATGTGCCCACGCTGGATTAGAGCTGATGCAAATCCATCCGCTCTCAGACTATTCAGATTTGCTGTGCTAAAAGAGCATGGATCTTTGAGAGCTCTGAGGCTACAGCACATATCACGCAAGTGTATCTGTAGCCTCCTACGTATATGCTGCCTGACAGCTTGTGCAGAGACAGACTGTGCCCTGCTCCATGAGGTGTGTGATAGCCTGTTCCCTCATCAAGATTTAAGGTTGCACTTGCCACAAGTGAGGCCAAATCTCTATGACCAGGTTTTGCCAGTAGCACTAAGCATGAGGGAGAAAAATTCACTGTGTTTAGGCAGTAGGAGCAGTGCCAGCAAAGTGCTCTGGTGCAGACAGCCCTGCTGACAGAAGAGAGCTTTCCTCTGGTAGGCTAACATTGTTTGGCTAAAGGTGGTGTTGCCCTCCCAACAGAAAGACTCTCCCTTCTGGAGCAGATTTCATCCTACCAGAGGCTCTCCCATCGTGGTCACACTTGCATTGCCATTTCTGCAGAGGGCTCCAAGACAGATGAGCTCCAGGGAGATTTTGAGTGAATTTAAAAGCCAGGTTTTATTTGTGATTCTGAGCACAATCCAGCAGGTGGGCACTGCAAAGGGCCACTAAATATGATAAAATTCCCCATGAAACCACTGAAGTTAGCAATACCAAGTTTCTGCCCAAAGTTCTGTGCTGTGTTGTTGTAAAGTGAAAAAACCCCAAACCCTGCCTTCTCCCTGCTGATGGCTGCCAATTTTTTTGACAAACTGCATCAGATAAACATGAAAAGTTTGGAATATTATTCTACACAGAACAAAAATAACTTCAAGAGATGTGAGAAGAAGAAAAAAGGGGGGGAACCAATTAGTCATATACTCATACATGGAAACAGTAACATTTCCTCAGCTTCTTGGAGTTGATATTCAATGAAACGTTTATTTTCTGATATGTTAAATTTACCTTCTTTGACTGTGTTCTCTCCATGGCTGTTTGAGTGGTCCGGCAGATCAGAGACCAGCGTGTGATGAGAGTGTGAATGCCTAGCACTCAGGCTCTCCATCTCCGTTGCTGTGTCAGAGCTCCCCCGTCTGGTAAACTTTCCTAGGGTGAAGACAAGAAATGCATATTTAGTTTACTCATCTGAGAGGTACTTGGAGGCAAGAGACAGTAATTGAGGTTAGAAATTGAAGGATTGGCATCAGTAAAAGCCAAGGCCTTCCAGGACCGTGTGAAACAGAACCAAACATTATAGCGGGATATCTTGTGGGGGTTCATTGACATAAACACCAAATGTACTAGTTTTCTGCAAGGCTCTTTCCCATAGCACATGCTGATTTGATTTAGCTGATGCCCACATTGTCACCGTCCAGCAGCTTCAGGAAAATAAGATTGGTCAGCAGTGAAAGACTCCACCTTTTGGGGTAAGTTATAGTAATTTAGTTTCTTCTCCCCTTGTCCAAAGAAATAGGTATATTAGGATGGGGAATGCTAAAGCAAAGGATCTGTTGACCACTGGATCTGAAAAAAACATGATTGCACTGAGATATCAGAATGAAAGAACTGTAGGTTAAGCCAGGACAAGAATCTGGAGCCCCTCAGATCAAAATTTAACAAACTACTCGAGCTACTGAAGATATGGGAAAGAGGATTTTGACACTAAGTTTGCTATTCTTGTACAAATCTGCAGGTGTTTGTGTATTAACCATTGACAAAACACATATGATTCTTTAAGAATTCACTTGGTAAGCTCACTGTCCTGTGTCCCAAAGAGGGATGTGTTTACAATGGAGAGCCTACCAAGTGATGCCATCTAAGCCAGTGAAAATGAGAAGGCTCTGGCATGGCCTCACGCAATTATTTTGCTGCCTATCATCTCCAAGAAAGGGTGCCAGGATGAAAATCTATGACATCAGAAGTAAGTTTGTGAAACAGAAATAATGCCTAGACACTGTTCAATGAACTTGGAAGCTTGAAGGATCCAATATTTAGGTTCAAACACTGTATCTTTGCAATATCAAGGCAGTGTAAGCCCCACTATCTGAGACAATACCCTATTTATTTTGTATCTACTTGAGGAAGACTGAATATTTTTTGCTATACTCCTAATAACCATAATGCTGCGTCTCCAGAGATTTCTCTTTAAAAGAAGAGGATGCAACCCTTCCTTGAATCTATTTTAAGCTGCAGTTGTGCAGTCACTCAGGGAAAGTGTATTGAAGTGGTACAGACATGACTACAGGTTGCTAAAGTAGCTATTATTCCAGTAAAGGGAGTAGTTTTCAGAGAAAAAGTGAACTAAAGCGTAAGTCATTCAAGGTCTGCTGTCAGCACAGTTGCCACTTCTGCAAACATGTGCGTAATGCTGCAAACAGAGCCAAGGATATACAGTGGCAATAGGATGGATGAAGAAATAAAGAACCTCTGCCATTCTCTGAATATTTAGGACAGGAATAACACAGAACCTGGGCAGAGATAACAATATCTCACCTAGTATGGTGGTTTGCCATCCTCCTCTCTCAATGCCACGCCGGTCCTCTCCGATTCCAGAGAAACTGCCGAAGGAGAAAGTGCTGCGAGTGGGTGAGACATCCAAATGATCCTCATGGAGAAGGAAGGGCACCCCCATCCTTCGTTGCCGCTTCTTCCCAGTATGGTGGAAAGGAATTGACCCTTTGCGCTCACGCTCCCTGTCCTCTTTGCGGCTCTTAAACTGCAGGAGGAAGAGGAGCAGATATGAGAACAGGTAGAGGCTTTGAAGCATGGCAAACTACCAATTGAGGGGAAAAGGTAACAAAGATGTGTGGCCCAAGTGTAACCTTCCACTCTGAGTTTTTTATCTTGGCCATTTACCCTGATGGCAACTATCTGCACTCTGGGTCCATGTGAGTATTTAAAGAAACTCAGTCTTTTCCTAGGCTGGGATGGATGCCCTTGTATAATTTTATGACATTCTCAGGCCACAAGCTAGATTCATAGAATTGACAAAACTCTGCTAAATATCTTGGATGGTTGCAAACCCAGAGCTTCATGAAGTAAAAATATTGGAAAACCTCACTTAATTAGCTGGAAGTACAGTGAGCACCAGCACTTAAAAATCAGCACTGAGTACCCTCCACTCATGCAGTTTCAGCAGGACACTTAATTGTATAAATATTTCAGTATTCTGTTCGGAATGTGCATATAAAAACCTTTGTAATAACACACAGAATCACTTCCAGTGTTGTCAGTCTTACAGATGGCATGCATACGTAGTCCAAGCAGAACTTCAGCTGCTACTTAGCAGGACACTGAGGTGCTGAATCATAGGCAAATTAAGGTACAATTTTCTTCCACTCACCTTTTTGAAGATGTTCATCCCCAGGTCTGTGGAAAGATCTGGAACTGCTGGTCTACGCAAGTTGGTCAGTGAAACCTTGGAAAATGCTTCTGTGCTTAGTGACTTTTCTTCCTCATTACATTTCATTGTAAGATCCTGCAGTTCTCAAAAGATGACAATAAGCACAAGGAGAAGTAGAGGATAATTGGCTTAAAAAAAAGAGCTACTTCCAAGAGCTGTCATAGGAGCACTGTGGAGGAAAAGGATCTTCAATTCATTACACAAAACACTATTCACACTTTTATAGAAAAACAAATTAACAAACAAAGAAAATGTAGACAGTCCCAGAATTATTGACCTTGTCTAACATTTCCATCACCACAGAAAAAAAGTACAGCACATAGTGCTTCCACAGAAAAACCTCAGGCATTGCTGTCAGTGTGGTCTAGTGGCATGGAAGACTCATATTCTGTTCTACTCTTGATTCTGATCCCAGGTATGACGCTGGGTAGCTGGTGATCTTCTCAAGGCCTTGGTTTACATTTATGAGCAATCGCAATGGCTACCCTTTTAAAAATGTTTTATTTAAGATCTAAGAGAATATGCCCTTAATAACATATGCCCTTAAACATGTATTTTGGAACTGAATTGCAATAAGCAGCACTGTCCTTTCAAGAGACTTGATTTGTAAAAATTTTACTTACGCACTAAAGAAACCTAGGACTTCTACATCAGTAAGCATCCTTCACTTGTCATAACAGTCCATCATAGTTCATATTTGTGAAAGCCCCTATAGCTATAGCACAGAACGTCCCACGACAGTGAAAACATTGAGACTAATTTACTGACAGTTCAGTAGAGGGCACTCTATTCCCCCTCTGCACCGAGCCACGTACATTACAGCTGCCTCCTGTAAAGGAAGGCTTTGCTGCAAAAGGTGGCATAAGCTCAGCTCCTGGCCATCTGTTCTCATTAAAGATTTGATGCCACTTTTCATGACATGATTGTGCAGCTGACCTGACCAAATTCCCCCAGGATAATTTTCTTCTGCCTAAATATCAGCTTATTTCCAATAGAGATGCTATTTATCCTCGCTCCCCCATCAGAAAGTTTGTGCTAAACAACTGGGCCATGTTAAAATACCTTTTTGCTTTCAATCCAGAGACAGCCAATGATACATGAAGCCACTCCTATAGTATAGGAGGTTTAGATGCTGGCTAGCCAGATTATGCATTGCAGAGCTAGCAAGCTCTGCAGTACACAAGTATGCAGTTTTATGCATAGGAAGGTCCAGCAGAAGCTGGTGACAGTGTTTGTAGCTGAAGTCTCAAGCACCAGGTACCGTGTCTGCAGTACTGGGCTACTGGGGACCACACATTCTTCAGAGACTTTTCAGACTAATCAAAGATTACTCTTGAATCCTTCCTATTAATTTTATCAACACAAGAATGAAGGAGACACACAACAGAAAGATTCCTCTTCACAGCTGTTTTCAGTCACATTCAATCAAAGTATGCTTTTAAACCATTTTCATATATGACTAAAGATTCAGAGGACGAGTCATAGGTAAAACCCAATAGACAGCAAATCAGGATTCAACCCTAGGTGCTCTCAACATCGAGGCCAGCAAGTATTTCATATAGCTTGGTTCTTAGCCTTTACAGCTCTCTGGCCTCTTCTGGCTGTAAAACATCATATGAATTTATTTCAGATTCATTATCTTTGTCCATTAGTTACTAAATCAGTGTTTTATTAGGTGGCTTATGGTCACCAAAGGAGAGGGTGAGGATCAGGGCCTGCTGTGATACAAGCCATTAAAAACATAGAAAGACACAGTCCCAGTTCTGAAATCTGCTTAGGGTAGGTATCAAGCAAACAGCACTATAAAACCAAATTACAGAATCACCTTAAACATACACTGTAGTATGCGATATATTTTAATGAATCAAGCTAGCACTCCTGTTGAAGACTGATTAAAAATGCGGCTATTCTGTGCAGTAGGCTGTGTGGTAATTATGATATGCACAAGATGGATAAGAAAGCAAAATAGTTGTGGGGCTGCTACTTCAGATTTTGTTGTTTCTGTTTTCTATTGCCTTCCTTCTGCATGACTCTATGGCTACCAGCTCATGAGTACTTCTCTCAACTGTAAGGGTATTACACTTGAGACTCTTGGCTTTATATTAGCATTGCAGCACTACAGCTGCATTGGTCTTATGCGTAATTTAAGCTTTGGCTCTTTGCCCCTGCAATGTTAGTGCAAGACTGTAGAGGTTTGTGAGCCTCTGAAGTTTTCATTTCCTGAACCTGTCCTTACACTGAATTCACTGCATACAGGTGCAATGCAGGTTTCCTTTATCACAAGTTGCCAGGTCTGAAATATGTTTTGACTACAGTAACTTTCTAGAGGAATCTAGTATTTATTTTATTCACACTCCATCCAGGACCCCTTTTCCTATGCAACGAGTGCTGGCATGCTGCACTGAATCTTTTTCTACTTTGCTGTTCAGTTTCCCAGGCAATACATGAAGAATATTTTCACTTTCTCTCAATCCCAACTCCTTTAGCCCAAGCTTGTATTTGAAATCTGACTTCAGGCACACAGAAACCAACAAGAAGTGTGAGAGTTTTGCTGAGGCTTAGGGAGATGCAGGGAGTTACCCTGATAAACTGCAGAACAATAGAAAGAATGTGGATTTACCAGAAAAATCTACTGGTCCCTGATGTGATTTGCAGGCAGCTGGTTTTGTCTTTAATCGGTTTCTGCCTGCCACTTTAAATCTATTCCACTGAAATACAGTCGATAGTTTTAAGAATGTATTGATCAACCTGAAATGATGACTTTGCATCAGGAGTTTAAGATCTAGACCAAAAAAGCAGGCTTTAACCATATCCCTGTGTTGGATGAGCTGGTGAAGTCTCAGCATATAATCCCCTGTGATGATAGAAAGAAATGACAAATTTTAGCCCTCTGGAGGTGGCATTCTCTCCTCTGAATAGCAGAGAGCCTTGAGTGATGAGACTTGGAATTTAAGTCCCTACACTTGGCTGGGATGAAACAGATCCTAGGTGTCTCTGTGCGTTGCAAAGATTTCAGTCCTATGAGTTGCAAAAGAAGGGGAGCGTGAGCTGAAATTTTTGCTGCATGGAAGACCATTTCACCTCCTCCATCGCAGCTGTTCTGCGTAACAAATTGGAAACCTTTTTAAACAGGATTCCAATTTGATGAAGTACAGTAAAAATACACAGGACTGACACAGAGGTTACCAAAAGCAATCAAACCTAGCCCTAGAGGGAAGAATGCCCTGGACAGAGTCCTCACATTAACAGCTAGAAAGTACCCAGTGGAATTGCCAAATGGATTTAACAGAAAAATGTTAGTGAAGAGCAAGTGAGTAAAGGAATCTTCTGCAAGAGAAACAGCCTGGAAAATCAAGAAATAGCCAAGTGTGTGAAACGAGAGAAGTGTTTCACTGTGTAGAGACGAACCAGCACAATGCCAGTGCAAACAGTGCCTATGGAGGACAATCCCATTCATGCGGTCACTGTGCTGAGAACCACTGACTGCACTCCCTGTTGCACTGGTAGCTAAATCTGTTAATGTGCAAAGTAACGGGGTTGTTATGAGCAAAGGCAAAGGGACAGTATATGCATAGAAACAGGGAACCACATCAACAGCAATATTTTCCAATTCTCCCTCCAGGAGATGATACTAAGGAGGATTTTCTGTACATGCACAGCAATCCTATAAAATCCCCATGCAGAGGTAGATTAGGACTGAATAGTAATTAATATCACCTGGCCTTTATGGCAATATGTCAAGCTTTTACAGGGATGAAACAGGTAAAATTTTATAGAAATGACACTAAAGTATAATACAGTTTAAAAAATACTGCTGCTGCTGAGCCCGTAAAACCACAAGTAACCTACCAGTCTTCACAAAAATTGTAACAATGGCTATAAAATCCTGAGATTTAAAAATAAAGGTACTAATATGTACATTGTTTGTCTTCTCACTTTTGAGCATCTGGGCTGTACATGAGAAAAGATATTTTAAACTTCTCATAAAATGACAGGTCAAAAACTGCCAGAGCTCTACAATACTGAAAGCAAGGATTTTAAGAAAAAAACACCTAAAACTCTGAGACTTCTGACTCAAAAAAAACATTTGACAGAAACATTAACAGAAGATAGAGACTTTTACTTGAGGTATGTCATAAAATTGGATTGCAAAAATAGAATCTGTATTAAATTTTGTTAAGGCAGTTCCATCAACTTAGTAAATCAGAATTTGCTGTTAAAAGCCCACATGACAGGGAAAGAATGCACAGCCTAAAAGTAGCACAAATCAACAAGGAGATTAACTGAAACTGCAGCAGCATCGCCTTTTTATCCCCAGAACAACAGTGAGATACCCACAAGAAAAAACATTTAAGCTCTAACACAAAGGTCTTTACTGCACCAAGGTCAGGAGTCTAAGGTTCCTTTTCCAGCAAAACAGGGAGCAAGTCTTGACACATATTAGGACAGTTTGTCAGCAAAAATAAAGGTAAAAGTTACGCAATAAGAATAACAGCAGGGAAGAGGTAACAACACGGAGGGCTTTTGCTCACTGCCACTGTTTGCAAAGTCTACTCCAAGGTTTTAACCCAAGTGTTTGCCTGGAGTGTGCAGTGCTGTACCAAGTGCAATTCCTTTTCTCTCTTTTAAGGGGTTACACTAAAGAAGCTCAGTGAGTCCTGAGCATTACACCATAATGCAAAGGCAGTCTGATTTCTTCTGACAATGACATTAGTATATTGTCACATCAAAAAATAATGTTATCACAGTTCACGCTCGATTAATTATCGCAAATCAACCCTCAAGCTTTCAGCAGTCACCAGCTCTGACTCTGCATCAGTTTCTGCCTCCAAAACCCTCATCATTCTCAGAGTCTCTTTCTGTTTGTTGCATATATCTGGCCTCCAGGCAGTTTAACCAACGCCAAAGCTGTGCTTTTCACTTGTTGTCCAGCCATTACTTCCCAGCATCACCACAACAGTTGCTATTTTCATACTGATGGCAACTGCTTACCTGAGTTTTGTGGGTATTCACCAGAGAGGGTGCAGCAGCCACCATGGAGCTGCTGCGAGGCCTTGGTAAAGGGGTGATCTCTGGCTCTGGTGGTTTCTCCGGCTTTTCCTGTAGCATATGCCTCAGCCTCTGCAGGTAGTACATTAATGACCACTGTGTGCCCTCCTCGGACCAATGTGGCTGCAGCAGGCAGCGCAGCACTGCCACATCAAAGTACGTGGCATAGCGAGACTTCTGGCATGGTGGGATCACCAAGGACACTCTGTTCCAAAGAGCAGGAGTAGAAATGTTAGTTGTCAGGCCCCTTAGCCCTTCTTAGATACTCAACTCTCTGAATAAAGAACCAGTCAATGATGATCTGTCAAGTTTGTGTATTCAACTGTTCTTAAGAAGTCACTCGTGATACCACAAAGTTTTCTTTGATAGCTGGAAACCAGTTTTGTCCTAGCATACGTGCTGGTCCACCCCCAAAGACCCAAGAGTTCTACTAAGAGGCCTAAAATTTAGCCACTCATCAAGAGTTGTAAGCCTCTGTCATTTTCCTGCCATCTGCAGAAATCGCCAGGATGTGCACACAGCTGTGCCTGCTTAGGCTTGCAGGGACATTTGACACTGACCCTTTGGGACTAACGCCCTCACTGAGGAAGGTATTACTGAAGACACGTAAGTGGATATTTAGCTTTCAGCTCCCTAGAGGACTCAAGTACATGCTTTGTTAAGTGTTTTCTTGGATAAGGTTGCTTTCTTAAACTGCGGTCTGAAGATAAGCCTCCAGCACCTGTGCTAACTGAATAATTTGTTCAGCTGGAAACAGACAACCCTTGAGCATCTGCTGTTCAGATACTAGTAATACATATTTAGGGATGGTTTACATTTGTACACATCAGCCCTTACTTAAGAAGGGGCAGGCAGGGCAGCTAAGTTAGTTAACCCTTTAAGCCAAATAAATTGATTCTTATATGAGTAAAAGTTACTGTTATGGACACTCTTTGCCAAGGTGTGCTAGAGAGAAGGACCATTTTTAGCCTTCATTTTGATTTCCCTGCCTTTCAGGTGGTGTCATTTCCTGATAGGTTTTAGTGGGGAATTTCCTAAGTGTTGTAGAACTTAGTGCATGCAAAAGCAAGATGTCAGTAGCAAGCCTCAGGAATGAGACTCCAGAGATTTCAGATTTCAAAGGAATCGTATCTGTTTTCAGAGCCAATCTTATTGCAATAAAATGCCCTGACTTTTTTTTTTTTTTTATACCACTTGTCTCCCAGTAGAGTACAACTGGCCTGATCTACCTTCTGGACAGTCACTAGCTGTTAGGAGACAATCTGTCAGAAAAGAAGCAGTGAAAGGAAGTCAGAGGAATGAGAATCACATGGCTAAAGAAGGTGTGAAATGCTGGGGGTGGGAACTCCGCAGATCTATTCTTTTTTGCCTGCAGAAGTACACAATTGGAATGTTTCCACTCAGTGTCTTAGAAACACACCTCTGTGAACTAAGTACTGTGATTTTTGGATTCTATTAAAATCAACAGCATTTCCATGAACTGTATTCTCAGGCACCTGGGAATCATCACAAGAACACCAAATTATTTTTTTTAAACCATTTATATTATCAGTTCTGCTAAACAACATGCAAACAGCATTGGCAGGACACCCCCATCTCCCACAGGGTACCACCACATTCTGAACAGAGGTGTCCAAAGCCACAGTCTTGCAAAGCATTAGGAAACAAGCAGTAATACTGCCCAGTGGAACCTCCAAGTGCTTAAAGTCAAGTGCATGCTGAAAGTGCTTTGCTGGATCGCTGCCCAGTGCCATAAAACTGCCCTGTGCATCCAAGGCAGATATAGGACTGGCAAAAGAGAAAGAAGTGTGCAGTGAACATTGACACCACTTGGAATCACGTGAATCCTGCTCCATATTACACTTGGAAACAAGGGGCAGGTGGCAAGGCTGGGCTTGGAGCAATGTGTGCATCTATAACTCAAACCTGCAAGAGCTGGTTTGCTGCCAGCCCCACAGGCCAATGTTGAAGGCACTTGGCGACTGCAGACCAACCCGTCTGTGTCAGCATATGTCACTATATGCAATCTATAGATTCAAAGCTTCTCCCCTAGTGCTGTATTCAAGGTTAAAATGTTACAGGTTTGATGACTTTAAAATGAGCTGTTATAAAAACCTGAAAAACTGAATTAAGAAGGAGAAAATAATGATAAATGGAAATATGCTATAAAGTTTTCCCCATAAACCTGATGTGAAGGCTGCTTTTGTCACAGTCAACATTGTGTCATATAGATGCAGCCTGTAAAAAAACATAAGGATAGCTGGGATACTCAAAGCATCCCAGGAAATAAAGCCCATCACCTCAGCAGCAAATATAAAGGATGATGCATTGCTCCCTGGTCACTTTGCAGGATTCAGATCAGTGTCTGAGTATAATCTGTCTTTCATGCTCCCCTGTATGTGGCATAGGCAAACCTGAAGCACAACACAGCTTGAAGCGAGGCATGTTCTCCTTATGAAATATTTGTCATTGAAGTCCTTCCTGCAAAGTCTATTTCCTCAGCAGTCTGTTCAAGACAACAGCTAGATAAAGGGCTGTGGTTTTATTTGCTTCAGTGTTAAGCCGTATCATCTGTAAATGGCGAATTTGACTGAGCAGAGCAGGGATAATTAGCCAGGAGCAGAGAAACAAGCCATTTGCTCAAGAAGTATCTGAGGAACGAGAAATTAAACTCTGTGCTTCATTTAGAAGGAAATCTAGTGTTCATCTAATCAGCTCTTGGTTGCCTGTGACTGCAGAGAGAGTGGAAAGGCAGACTTCCTTCAAACCCGGCCCAAGGACAAAAGAATACTGCGGCTGTTGGTAAGTAGAGTAAACAACATTTGTTCCCCAGTTGTCTGTTGCTTGGCAACCAAAGCTCCTTGTACAGTTTTAACTGATCAATGAGTCCTGCAAACGAGGAGACATAATGATGCTCTCTTCAAAGCCTGTCTGAAGCTTCATCCCCATAGCAACCACCAGACCCAGCTTGACAAATTGATCACCTGACGCTGTCTTCTCAAAAGGCTGCTTATTTTTATGGCTGTGCACTCTCTGAGCAGTAGTGTTCACACATAGAAAGGCAGTTCTGTCCCCAACTTCAGTTTTGCTGGCTTACATTAATACAAATTAAATAAAGACCCCGAACTGACAGCAGGCTTGCCACAAAATCCCAAGGGAAGCCTCCTGGTGGGATCAAAACTCTACAGAATAGCTTTGCCCTTTCCACCAGTGAAATGGTGCCTCAAACCCCTTTTTGAGAAATTAGAGCCGTTCCTAGATTATATCCAGAAACCCACTCCATCCCACATTTCTTCTGTCTCTGTAATGAAGCAATTTCTTAAAACACTGCAGTGTTTTGGATATGACATTTCCCAAAAGACATAAGCAACAGGACCAAAATTTTCAGGAGGAGTTTAAGTGACACTCCTAAATCCATAGAAATCTAAAAATACAGCTAGGCTTCCCTCCGTCTCCCCTCTCCAAAACACTCATCAGCTTCATTTATTTTATGGCACTACTGAGCATCCAGCACTACTTAAAATTTGTTTCTATCTTTACCTGCCCAAATCTAGATTAAAAGAAGTTAATTTATCAGCGCCATGCTGGAAAACCATGGTCTGAGCTCTGCAGGGCAAGCTGGGAGGATGTTTGTGTGGCTGCACTTCTTTGGTAGTCTGTTCTTTGGGCCAGTAGTCTAAAGCAAGCTAAGCAGCGGAAAGTAGAGAAGGCATAATGAAAGCAGTAGAGGGAGGCTTGCAAAAATCCTTTGCTAAAGGCAAAGAAAATTTGATCAGAAGGAAGCCAGAAAAGATACCAGCTGCCTGAGGCTGAATTTAGCTAAGGAGGGTTGAACCTGCAGGTTATTTGTTAGTGTCTTTAATTACAAGAAACCAACATATTAGAATAGTCCAAAGAAACTTCCCTAACAGGCCAGCCAGAGATTTCTCCAATGAAAATGGCATTGAAAATCAAATTTCACCACTTTGTTCATCACCCAGGACTGAGATTTGTTGAATTACAAGTTTGATAAACATCCAGCACCCTTGGTGTGTATGGACAAAAGCAAATTCAAGATAAAGGACTTCTGTGACCTCCACCATTGAGTCACACCAGCCTAACTTTCTGCTGAAGGGGTTTGTACCTGGGATGTGCAGTACCTCTCTCCTGAGAGGTTTGGGAGGATACGCTTCCATCCAAGGAATTTCCACGATGACATGCTGAAACAGTGGCCTTTGGAGGTACAGAATCTGGCTGGGTTGTCTCACAGACCACCTGTAGTCCCTTTGGATAGTTTTAATAAAAGGAAATAGGTATATAAACATATTTATCTCTCTCATAATAGTTTTCTTACTGCAGTCTGTGCTTAGACATGACTATTACTTATACCATAATAGCATGGCAATACCGTGGAGAAACTGATCAAGCCTGAGGCTTCTCAGTACTGGGCGGTGTGCAGGCAAAGGGTAAGACAGGGCTCTTGCCCAAGAAAATACATAAGATCAAGCTTCCATCCTACAAGACAGGATAAGGCCAAGGAGATCCTGACAACTATACTCAATACCCTTTGGTTCCACTGCAAACAAGGTTGAGAGCCTTAGGAAGAACTGTGAAGAACTGTAATTTCTGGAAATGTAATACTTTAGGGTAGTAACTGCAAGTGCTGTTTCAATTCTAATTTCTCCCCTCCCTCACCTCCTTATTCAAGCTTGTCTAACCTTAGCATAGGACTTACCTCCGTATGTCCACTGTCCAGATTAGGGGATTCACAAGTCACGCTCTGATTGTTGGTGGGAGAACTTCTCTTAGCTGAGAAAAGAAGTCAAAGGAGGATATTTCATGAATCACTTCTAATATTAAAATGTACCACTGAAAGGATAAACCAGAAAACAAAACCAAATGCAAAGCAGCATCTCTCTGCTGCAGACTTCTGAGGCGTTAGCCACAGCCATAAAAAGAAAAAAGGACAGGTTTAATTTTTGGGATTTTCTGATCACAGTCCAGACCTATGGAAAAAATTCCAACAGTCAAAGAAAACTTAGGACTAATTCCATTTTTTCATTCCAGGGCTGAAATCCTTTTTTTTTAATTCCAGAAGCAGAGGGAGGAAGAGCTAGATGTCAAACATGGTTTTAAATAATTTGAAAGACTTGAATATTTTCAGTTCTGGACTGTCCCAGAGACCTACAGAGCCTTCAGAACAAAATATGACATTCAAAATGACTTGTCACCAGAAAAATCTGGTTTTGTGAACTACATTTTCACTACTGTGAAAATTACAGTTCTGTGCTTTTGAGAATGAGCAAACAATGCTACAGTGATATACCCAGCACACTTCCAATTCGCTACCTTGTAGGATTTATGCAAAACTATTGTCTAAAAACATAAAAGTAAAAAAGTTCTTTTAGAACTAGCCAAGACGCAAAGGCTTGGAAGTATCATTATGGATGAAGTACAAAGGAGGAGCAACCCCTTCCAGTATGCAAAAGGGAATTCACAACCTAAGCTGTCTTTAGAGCCTCTTGAAACTACTTTGTTTAATTTCATAACATGGTAAAAATCAAATTTTAGATAGAAGGAGAACCTACACTGCCAACTGTGTGCTCTTCACTGTTAATTTTTGTCCAGTGCCAGTCTGGGAAAGTCTTCTCCAGCTCTGTCAGCCTGCTGCTAGATATTGCCTTTGCCCTTCTTAGCAACTAAGGAAGACATGGTGAAACAGAGATATGAGGCTGACAGGAAATGGTAACTCTGCTGAAGAGTTTCTCATTTCTTGTTTGTGATTTCTCTCTCATCTCCTATTTAATTATTATGCAAATGTTGGTTGACTCTGAGGGGAAATAACCTTAAACTACTCTCAAAGATTAATTCCTGCAGGATTAACATATTCCTTCAGATATGATGGCTACATAAGGAAGCATCAGGCAAAGAAAGAAAAGGTTTCCCAGATCTCAGGAGCTACATTACCACAGCAAAGTCACAGACCTGTAACGATGTTCCTAATTGGTTTTACAAGGGCGTTGAAGGCAGAAACTTCAGGCTGCCTGTGCTCCCACATAGGCTGCCAAATAACAAGGCCACTAGCCAACCGAAATGTCAGGTCTGACTCCTAGAAAGACAAACAGAGGTTGTATCACACAAGCTCACACAAAAGAATGTTGTTTCCAGTCTAGAAGGACTGTCATTTCTCTGAGACACAGATCTTACAAGAAATGAGTGATACCATGTGCAGTTCTGTGGTCAGTATATGCCTACTCAAGGGCCACTGACACTACTCAGCAGACATCAACACATTTCAAATATAGCTAAAAAAATAAGAGGGAAAACTCAATACAAAAATATACAAGATGCTTTCATCCAAATGAAATTTCTATAGTAGTTAATGAACCCTGTTTTTCCCAGGACATTAAGCTGTAAATGAAAAGGTCATTCCTGTGTCAGAAAGTATCCCCTTCTGACCATATATAACCACTTCATATTTAGTATTCAAACTCAGCCTTAAGATTTATACTCCAAGACTTGAACTTCTTGCCCCAAAAGAATAAGAATACTAAATATTAAAATATTACTTAGACATTGAGGAAACATGAAATGTAACAAATTACTATGAAATAGCAGTATTCAATGTTATTAGCAACTATTGAGCTACGTCAATACAGAGACATTAGTGAACTTACACTTGTGCCATCGTTGTTTTATATATGCAAGTAGCTGAAATCATGTCAATTAGTACACAAGTAAATCTTAGCAGGATCAAGGTGCAGGTATGCACTTACCTGACCTGAGGTCATATCTACATTAGGAGACACTGATGTTGGTATAGTCCAGCTACCCCAGAAGGCAAACAAACACAGTAATAGCAGTTCTGGCAGCATAATTATAGCTGCTCCACCATCTCCTGTTGACATAGCTCCACATGCTTTGATGACAGAAACATGCATGTTTTCATGGGCTTTTCAATGTTCATCACTACAGTATCTCAGAGATCTCAGAGGTTTTCAAGGTAAACCTGAGATATTGTTAACCCCATCCTGTAAATGGGAAACTACATCCCAGAAAGATTAATATAAACAAATTGGAAATCTAATCTCTAATAGCCAGGGTCTACCTCCAGTTTCATTTCATTTACTCAAAGGGCCCAATTTGTGTATGTAGCACTGGGAAGAATTCAGCATTTCTTCCTGTCATGTCCCAGTAGCTTACAGAGAAAATGTGGAACTAGTAAACAAGTGTGAAAAATTTGGGCTAAATAAATTGAGCAGGAACAGGAACTGTACAGGAACTCAGTGGCAAAAGTAGGGAAAGATTCTAGCTCTCCAGACCTGCTTTCACCTGCCTTAACAAAAAGATTATCCTTTATTTCCTGTACTTTCTTATCTGCTTCAATTGTTGCAGCATACAAGGCTGGATTAGCACAGATAACAGCCTGCATCACTTCATGTCTTCATAGACCTTTTCCAAGCACCTACTCTCCAGAGCCAGCTTCTCTTCCAAGGCCTAGCTGGAAAGGTAAAGGCTAAACAGCAGCCCTCCAGAGAGACTAAAGTCAAGAGGCAGGAGTCAGAGCATACAGAAAATGTCTCCTCCTCGCACCACTCTGCAAAGCTGATGCACTCAGCATAAAACCAACAGAGGGACCCCGGCAGACAGGAAGCCTGCAGCCTGCTTCCAACTTCAGAACAAAGGAATGCTCAATTGCCTTCGCCACTGCCATGCTTATACCACTGTCGCATATTCCTGGTAATTAGCATCAAGATGATTAGTAGTGACAACAACAAATCCCAGCAGCAGCCCCATGGTGGAATCCCTGAAAAGCTAGCAAGGCCCTTCTGAGCAATGGTTGAGAATCACTGGAGCAAGCCAAAGCTCGCAATCCTTTCCGCAGGTTCCAGGGTCCCAAAGACTTCACAAGAGCCACAGATCTTTGACATTCCCGAGGGCTGAAAATGGCTCACTTCAGATTTATTTCCTTTTGTGTCTGCCTGATACTGTGGTGATTGTTCATGTCACTGGAAATATTTCTTCCTGATGGCAGTGGAATTCTGCCAGCTTGTTAAAACATTTCCAGTGGTCACCCAGTGTGCACTGTAGGCTGAATTAATTAACAATCACAAAGGCAGAATCATTCTTTTCCTGCTCAGAGGTGTCTCCACACAAGTACCCCACCAGTGTTCCACTTACTTTAATCCTGTGGACAAGAGGAGCAAAAAGGAACACAAAGAGCTCCACTGTGGCCATGGAGTTCTGGAAGAACTTCCTTCTGTTATTCTCCTCCTCGTCATTTGTGGCGCTGGGCCGGGAATGTCCTGGTGATCCCTGGTTTTCAGCCTGGTGGATAAAGGCGCTACTGCTCCCTCCCCAGCTAGAGCCTCTGTCTCCTCCAAATCGGTCATTGCTGCAGTCCTGAGGGGCCTCCAGCAGCATCCAGTGAAGAGTGTGAAGAAGCTTTGTTTCAGCTACTCCAAGCTTATCCTGATGTCCTGAATGGAAAAAATGCATGACAGCATCTCACAGGGTTTCCATTAATGGTACTGTTGAGACTTTCAGAGCTGCACAGGAAACTGGGCATCCAATGTCCTGATAAGCATTTGAAAATTAAAATTCTACCATTAAAAGTATTAGCATTCTGTTTCATTATGTTTGAAACCTCCTAATTCACAAGTTTCCATTTACTTCACAGCATTTGCAGTTCAGTCCTTGAAACATCAGTTGCAAGGCAACTGAAAACATGGACATAGAGTGCTCCTAAAAGGTGCCAGCTTGACAGTCTTGTCTGTTTGAGTCTATTGAATGGCATGTCTCATGAAGCAAATTCCTGCTGAAATAACTGCTGAAATCAGTAAAAGACTAGTAAAGTAAGTTAGATTTGGACCTGGTTCTATCCTTATTATCTGACTTCTCTGCTGAGAATCAAACACATTAGTTTGAATAAAAAGAAGAAGGGAAAAAAACTACCAGAACTGAAGATATTAACCGTACCTGCTGCAACTGGGCACTGCACCATGCCTTGAAAGAAATATGTATTCCTTTGAGGAACTCATGCCTGATGGGTGATAAGACTTATGCTAAAGATAGTTCTATTAAATTCTCTGGAAAATAACTAGCAAAATATTGAACTACTTTAACTCTTCAGCTCACCAGACCATTAACTTCACTGGAAAAGCTCTCACAGGTTACCCTTATATAAATGAGAACAGATCAAGAAAGGTGATCCACAGAATGAACTAACTGGGATTCTAGGATTTAGAATATGTTGGCATCCTGAGCACTAATCTGCCATATTTTGACTGATAATGTCAGTAATGGAAAAACAAATTCATATGAGCACTAACCTAGCTTGTTGCGGTTGGAGAGCAATGTTGCAGTGCAGTGCAGCACATGTGGGAGCGCAGCTTGGACAAGTTCCCAGCGAGAAATGCTCTGGATGGCTTCAGAGAGAGCTGGAGAAAGGCCATGCAGCTTGTTCTCCACTAAAACTCTTTCAAAAGACTAAAAGTAAGAACAAAGAAAAAAAGACACTATATATCTATTTCTGCCCATACCTTCTAGTACATACAACATTCAGTTTTAAAAACCTGTAATCTGTAAGTTTTCATTATATAACTAAAGCGGACCTTAGAATATTTTTCCTGAAAGACACAGACTGTAGCTAAAGCTCACCAGACATATGGACATACTTGGCTAAGAAATGAATGGGCCACTCTATATTTTCTGTTATAAAAAAGAATTACAGCAGGTATCATGTGTATATTAATAAGTGCCAACATCAAGCCAGACTTACAGTTGTGCTGGATACTAATCTGGGATGCCAGTAATCCTGGTGGAAGTCACAGGAACTTATGAAGCCTGCATTTCTGGAGGTGAGAGCTGGATATTCTTCTCACACACACACATGCTCTTTCAGTTTAGTGTAACATAAAGAGCAACCCATTAAAGGTATATGGGCCTTAGGAAATGTTTTCACACCCTGCCACAAAAAATAGTCAGTGTACAAAATTTTTTGTCAAGACATGATGTAATGGTTTTGTGAACACTTAAAAGAGCTGATGGCTGCAGCAAGTTAATTATTTCCACCCCAAGCAACACAAAATAAGACTATCTGCCTTTGAAATCCCTGAGGAAGTTCCTTATTGGTAGTTGCTCCCACCATTTCATTAAGTTATTCTGCTGATCAGATACAATGATCTCATTATAGGTCACAAAAGCAGTTATATTCCTTCACTGAAGTTCCTAACATGAAGAAATGCATTACTGATAGCACATGTCCTTGCCATATACCAGCTTAGCCTCCTGGCTACCTATTTGTTCACAAGCTGTTTCACCAATTTTATCAGGCTCTGGGCAAACAAGTAACTGTTGGCATTCATGACCCTAACGGATGCTTAAAATGCCCTCAGTCCAGATTCATAAAGCTTATCCTTTAACACTAGTCATAACAATTTTTCCTGTAAAATTGGGGGGGATAATCAGAATGGACTCAATTACAAAGAAGAAAGGCAAAAAGGGCAGCAGTTGTAACCTAGCTCTCCTAAACGACCAGGCATTTGTAGGTGTGGCATGCTAAGCAGTGGTAACAATGCACTTTTCTGCACTCCCCAGTAGCTGTGCACATTTGTTCTCTCAGGTCATGGCCACATCTGCCAGCGTGTGCCAGACGTGAGCTCCTCCATCAAGAGGCAGGATGCCCTAGTGCAAGAATAGTGGTGCATCATTGTGGTACTACAGCACCCCCATAACAGCTCTGCTCTGCCTACCATAGAGGCAGAGAACACGTCTATCTGTACCTACAACCTAAGACAGAAACTCCGCAATAGCACCAGGCACAGACAGACTAAGAGAGGGGGAGAGGGGCTGTATGATTTACACAGATGTATTTGGGAAGTATTCAGAACTGAGTGTGCTTATAGAGGACTGAGCCTGTAGCAACACAAATTGAACCTGAGGAAATACTGACAATAAACATAAGAACTGCCAACAAATATGCCTGTACAATGTCACGCTGCCCACCTACTCTAAACCCCAGGTTCTAGTCAGAAGTCGATAGCTTTTCTTTATGGAGCAGTGGCTGAAATTGGAGGGCATAGATAACATGTCTACAAAGGGAAACTGTCTCCTGCCATGCATTCCCATCAGTTCATGAATGGTGGGGGGAACACAAGCAGTAACACCAGCTCCATTGGTCAGTTTGGCAGGAGCAAGAGCAAGTTGCAAAGTCCATTGAGATTCAGGGATGTCTAGTGCTTGGAAAGCCTTGGCAGGTTGGGGAGCAAGGTACGTGTTCTAAGGTCTGACTATTCTGTTCGGTTCAGGAACTATGAAAGCACTGAACTACAGTAACAGCTGTGAGCACATTAGAATAAAGACAACAGAGGTCTAGAACTATCCCAGACAAGGTTACCTAACAAAATGAGAGAAAAAAGCAGCAAAGTATTCCCAAAAGCCAGACAAGAGGTATAGGATCAATGCATGGTTAGAAACAACACAAAGTCTGAGCTAGTGAATACCATGAGATTTTTTTTTTTTTTTTTTTTTTTTTTAAAAAGGGAAAGGGGGCCACTCCTTATCTGTGCTCCAGCAACACACTCCCACCTCTACTCTTGCATGAGCTCTGTGGCTCACTGAAGCCTTCATTCAGCCAAATCAAGCCTCTACACAAGACAAAATGAAGCTCAGCATAGAGGCAAGTAGTTTCTACTAGGTTAGCGAGCTGAATTAGCTCACTGAAAGGCCTGCCAAGCACCAGTGCTGACCTAGGCTTATCAAAAGAAATTATTTTCTCACCCCAGTAGAAAAGCCAAACCATAAGTGCATGCTTATGTAAGTGACAAAGCTATTCAATTTACAGAGCAAGGGGAGGAAAAAAAAATCACATTGAGCAGCAATCCTATTCTGAAGTCTGATGGAGGACACGTTGCTTTCTGAATTTTCGTTCAAGGTCTCATTTGCAGGTACTTCAATGGCATCAGGGACAAAGTCTTCCAACAACTGCCTTCTGGAAGCTCTGGCCCACATTCTGCATACTTCAGAAACTTAAGAGGAAGCCAAGGAATCTGCAATTATGCCTTTAAATTAAGCTTGTATTCACCTCAACATTTTGTGTTTCTGAGCCACCTGAATCTTTTCCTATATGGTTAGCCACCAGATTCCTCTGTTCTTTGCTGGCTTGAGCAAAAAGCTAAATATATTCCTGTACCACAATGAAAAATTAGCTTCCTGAACAGCATATGTGATCACAAGCATCTGAGATAGAAGTACTGTTATGTTGCCAGGAAAACGCTAACACAAAGACTACTATATGGAAACCACTGAGTGTCCCTGTGTGCTATGGGGACTGGCTGGCAGACAATTACCACTGGGCATGTACTGTCAGAATGGGACCTAGTTGGCATCACTGTCTGCACTGATAACAGCCACTAGCAGCCAACAAGAACATGCAGTTCTTGGGACAAGTGTTCCCATGGGCTTTGCTTGGCGTTCTCCATAAAGGTCTATCTCACAGCAGCTTCTGCCTACACCAGACATTCAAGATGCAAGGCCCTGGGTTATCATTTGCTACTGTAGAGCCTCCCTTTTGGTCTGCTATGGCTCTAACTTTCAGGACCTGCTACAGAGACTATACAGACATTAAGATGAAAGACCTAATTTTCACCCCACATGAACTAAGCAACTGCTGCTACAGCTGAGAGGAGTTACATGCTTCAATGAGAAGGCTGAATGAGAAAGGCTGAAGTAAGCTCCCTGTAAGTCAGTCAGAAGAGAGATATTGTCATGCTATGGATATGTCTGGAGCTGCAGTCTCAGGGCCACTGCTTGCCTAAGAAAACAGTTACCTACTTATAGCAGGCTTGTCCATGCCTGCAAAACCCATGTGCCAAAGAAGGATAAAGAACATCTGCCAAGGTGGTAGTGAGGAAAGTCAGTGTTATATGCCTTGGCTGGAAAAAGGGCAACCCCTTTCAGTGGTGCTCTGTGTGAATATATTCTGCTCCCTCAGGGCCACTTACACAAGCATTTTTCCTTTTAGTCTGGTGATGCCATCTGTTTTCACAGGGAGTGGCGGTTAGACTTGTCTGGCTGCCTTCCCACTGCTGCTGTTCTCCTTTTACCTTCTTCTCCACCAAGAACCAAAGAGGCTGTTAAATACCTCATGACCAAGGTCAGCCTGTGTATCACTTTGCTGCTGGAACAGGAACAGGTAGCTGCCTGAAGAAGGCTAGACGAGCAGCGCAGGACAGGGCAGATTCTGGCTGGGCTTTGCCATGGTTTCCTGTACAGCTTTGCTCAAGTCACATGAACTTCCCCTGCTCTAAGCCCAGGGGAGCTGTACCTGCAGTAAGCTGCGTAAGGCAGCAAGGGGTCAGCCAGGACCTCACAAAGCTCAGTACGCCCCTATTCCCTCCTCTCAGGAGTGCCAGATGAGCTGCAGGTCACCTCAAGGGAAGTGGCTGTAGAGGATCTCTTTTTTTCTTTAAAAAAAAAACCAAACAAACGAAAAAGTCAAAAAATGCAGCAAGCTAGGAGAGCAGGGCCCAGTGCTTAGCCTAGTGTATGTACAGAAGGACCGTGGAGACACACAGCAAAAGTATTAGTGCGTCATGGTGGAAAGCAGACACCATTGCTAAAGTCAGTTCAAACTGACTGGAAAGAACTTGAAATGTAAGCGGACAGTACTGTCAGTCTGGGGAAGGTCCTCTGAGTAGGGAAGAGTTTCTAGAAAGATCTAAAACATTAACCTAGGAGTTCACAGTACGAGGGACGGTAAGGCTCCATTGTTTACTAAACATAGTAATTGTACAAACATTGACAAGCAATGAAACACAGATGCCAAGCACCTTATATACAGAAAATTCTCATGTTCAAAGCTTCAGTTTTCTGCAACCATGTCCATTGGCTAGATAAAATAAAGGTGGCTTTTTTTAAAACTTTGTTCCATATCTATTCTTTAATCAGTCATAGCAACAAAACATATTACTACATTTGCAAAAACAAGTTAAAAAAAACAGAAAAGAGATAAACTTCGAATTTGCAGGACCCTCCAGAAAATGTTTGGGTTCTTCCATGCCCAATGCAATCCAAAGTGAAAGAACTTAAAACATATCCTTGAGTCCCTTACCCTCACCCCAAAAAAATACATTAGCTTTGTACAGCACTCACATTCCTGTGAGGTCATTTACAGCTTTGACTCATGCGTATTAGGAATGACATTCTGTCAAGGCAGAAGAACTACAAAATGGGGAGATGGAGGAACATTAAATCCATATTGAGGCACAAGAGCATTTAGACAGTGTAAGGCAATGTGGGGGGATGGAGTATTTATCTTCAGATTAAAGGCTAATATTCATAGACTAATTGAAGTCAGTGTGACTGTTCAGGTAAGGAAAACACAGCTATGAAAGGGCTAGGTTTTTCCCTCAAGTATTTAAAGTATAAAGCAAAGCTCAAAGAAGCAATGCAATCTGCTCTTGCAGACCAGATGCTGTACTCACTGAATCTAGGCCTCCAGCATCTGCTTCCTCAATGCACAATATGCAGCAAATTCTACTGCAGCACGTTTAGACCGAGAATAATAATAGAATACTACACAATGTTGTGTCATATGCATTGTCAGACAGTTAACAGCCTATAGACATGTCTAGAACAATTCTGGCTAGAGAATTTTAAAAGGACAGATCATATAACAGGTGCGCAGTATTTTTAGGCACACTAGTCAATACAGGGGTGTTAGTCAGCTTGATATTTCAGAAGACAAGCCAACTGTCAAGTTCCAGAAACCCTGTCTCACTCATCCATGCAGCACTCTGCTACCCCACTGGATAATATGGAAGGTGTTGGTGTGGGCAGACATTCCTGTGCATTGGCAGGAACAGGAAACCGATGAGCAAAAGAAGGTGGCAGATGCAGTAGCTCAGGCTGTATCCAATCAATTGCTCAAAACTAAGCCCCACCTTTGAAAGCTTTCTACCATAATTAATGATTATGTTAGGAATTAAAGATTAATCAAGTTCTCCCCCATCCAATGGGTGGAAATGGATTGGATCTTCATAAATACATTTTTCCAGAGCTCCTTTTCCCTTGGCTGAAGTGTGTGATTTATGTTGTCTTGCAGTTGGGGTTTTTTGTGTTTTAGGGTTTGGTTGTTCTTTTGGTTTTGTTTGTTTGTTTGTTGGGTTTTTTCATGGGGTGTGTGTGTGTGTTTGAATTTTTTGGTTGGGGATTAGTTTTTTTTCTTTTGGGTGTGTGTGTGTGTGTGTGTGTGGGTGTGTGTGTGTTACACTTAGTAAATTCAGATATGTGCTCATAGAAGAAAGGTGCTTTAGAATTAGCCTAGGAGACATAGAGGAAGACCTGATGCCAACAGCACAGCACAAAGCACAAGGAAGTCACAGACAGGTAGGTACATCATGGAGGATACACAGAGAAGGAAGCTCGGTCCCTCTATCCAACAGTAACAGATATTAGCTCACTGGTGGGGCCACAGCCTCAGATTATAGATACTATAGATAGTTCAAGGCATGGCTCCTGTGCACTCCTGAAACTCCTGATAAAGGCCATAAGGCAACAAGCTCCATTTTCCAGTTTCTGAACAACCAAGAACGGTCAGTGGTATAAACCACTGAGGATGCTTTTTGCTCCATGCACCAGAATTGCAATACATTTTACTCACCAACACACTAAGCCAGCATTCCTCTATCAGTATTCAGTATCTAGCAAAAACTCTGAAAAATTTATGGATTTCTTAGAAGGAAATTAGTCAGCAGCAGCTAGGGCTTCTCCAGCTTAATATCTGTGAGAAGGAAGTCAGAAAATTGCTGCAGAGAGATCTAAGTACTTTAAACTATTAAGATACATGTCCAGACCAAGTTTTTCCAGTCTGTCAAGTTTGGCTGCAATGGCTTAACGTACTTTAAGTCACCCAAAGATCAGCAACAGCTCAAGGAATTCTGGAATTCCCTAGAGACCCATCTTACTTGAACTTGCTGCATGCCTTCCCTTCCTCCTCCCTTTAGACAGTGGATTGGGGTTTCATTCAAAATGCAGTTAGAAATAAGAGTTATTAGTATCTGCATAATAACATATCTTTAATTATGCTTCTAAGACATGCTCCCTCTGTTTTCCAGTAGGGGAGTTATTTTCATCTTGTGGAATGGTAAAAGTATTTTAAGTCTGAAAAATCTCCAGTAATTGCAAACTGAATTTACATCAATCTCATCTGAAAGCACATACACACATGATGAACTGCAAGTTTAGACCCAGATTGTCATAGCTCAGTCTGCCCATATCATTATTTACTTTATTTAATTACTAATTAGTTCAATTACTAATATCCAAATCAATATATTTTTGTTATGTCTAGAGATGCACACGATATCCAAATTCTCTAGATGGGAAAATATTTCAAATCCTGATAAAAGTACAAAATTAAGCTGAATGGTCTAAATCCACTTCTGGCATAAGCTGAGAAGCTTGCTCATCAGCCACCATGGTCAGATCGAGTTGCATGAAAATTTAGTTACTAACAAGAGTTGAAAAAGAGAAATGTACATACCACACAGGAAGCTTCATATTGTTTCCCCAGTTTAGGTCTTAAAAATGCACTGAAGGAAGGGAGAAAAAGTATTAGAGACCCAGAACTTCATGTGTGGATTTTGCTTAGTTATTTTTAGGATTTTTCTCATGTCAGAAGCTTGGGAAAAGGCTGAGAAACTTAATGTAAAGGAAGATATAAGGCCAAAACAATGTTCAGATACCTGTTGATGACATCTGACAAAACGTTATTACCTTTTCTAGAAGACAAAAGTACCCACATTGATATGCCAAGAGGTAGGTAATCAACTCTCAAGAAAAGTCCTGTTCCCCATGGATAAAATCTTCTATCTCATAGTTTTCAGCCATTTTACCTCAGTGAAAGATTTTCAATATATTCTGTCTAAAATGTGTTAAATACTACCAAACTTTGCCTTGCCCCTATTTTAAGCCTGAGATCCATTTGCCAGTTTTGTATTAAGTATTTTCTTCCACAACTGCTGATGCAGAAGGCTTATGATGAAATGCAGGCCTGTACCCTGTAGACAGAGAACACCCACCCTCTACTGTCATTCCCCTCCAGAATGGGTTCAGAGTTGAATATTAAAAAAAATGAATCAGGTCACCTTATTATAGCATTTTTTTTGGAGGACACTGAAAATGTAGAATAAAGGGATTTTGTTACTGAGGCCTTAAATTAGAGCCACAACCTTCAAACCTTCCAACCTCCCCCACAGTGCCCATGTTTTCAGTTTAGAATTCTGTTAAGATAGGATTCACAAGGAACATAAAGCCCCAGCCATACATTCAGCCTGCCCCTCACACATCATTACTCTCCAATCCAATGAAATAAGGTAAGACTTTGACGTATCTGTTTGCATGCTGACCTCTCAAAGCATAGATTACACTTCCAGAACGGCTGCAAATACAGATACAAGCAAAGCCGCAAGTCCGGTGCAGCACTGAGGGATGCTGCTTCTGGCACCAGAGCTCCAGGAATCTTCTTAAAAGTGGGGATGGAAGTGGGGGTGGGGGAAGACTGACAACAGGGAGGAGGGGAGAGGTGCATAGACACACACACACACACGGATATTTTAAAGTCAAATCAAGAAGCTGTCTGGGATTGTCACCAGGTTAAGCTACCAGCAGTCCTTCCCCCATCCCCGATACACACAGATTGCTCTATAGTGAGTGCAAAGAGAGCAGCTTTTTTCATGTCTTCATGTTGCAGCTGCAGTAACTGCTTCCTCTCCGCCACTGGGCAGCAGCTGGCCTGCCCCCCCTCCCCACTTCCTCTGCCCTGTTGCAGCTATATCCCAAGTACCCAGGGCTCGCTGCTCTCACCTGGTTTGCCTCCATAGGAAGGTCTGGATGGGCAGAGGGATGCCACGGCCACTGTCCTGCTCCTGGCCCTCTGAGCTTTTCCTTTTCACCATGATGCTGATGACAGCTGCTGCTGTGAGCCAGTCTTAGAAGACATACCAGCCGGGATCTCCCATGGCTGCCTCTTTGCTCTCCGTAACTCTTTACTCTCTTCCCTGCATCCTCTGCAGTCCACCCCCTCCCTCCCCTCTTACACCTCCCTTCAGCTTTGCTGGTGCAAAATGGCTGCAGAAGGCAGGGAGGAAATTAGGGGAGTGAAGATGTCCGCGTCCCTCTGCTTCCTCCCTGCCTTCAGCACCTCCCTCTGTGGACAGCTCCCAGCACCGAGAGCCGCGCCGGCAGGCGGTGACA
>VXBL01003966.1:587351-682361 GCA_013400195.1 Aramus guarauna
GGGGGCGGGGGAGGCACCACCCCGGCCCGCCCCGCCGCCCCCGGCCTCCCGCAAAACTTCCAGCGCCCGGGAAGGGGCGCGGGGCTGCTTCTCCCGCCGGCCCCGGAGCAACAGGGCTTCTGCTGACTCTCCCTCCCTCGGGCGCGGCGCGCACCGCGGGAAAGTTTCGAAGCCACGCGAACCCGCAGCGAGAGGAAGATTCAGAGCAGCCGAGGACCGGTGGGGTCAGCAGGCGTCTCCTTCCTTCCCTCCCTCAATACCCGCCTGCAGCAGGGACAAGTTCAAATAGGCTGCTCCCGCAAATCGAGTGGAAGTCTGACCAAGCTGCCTCACAACTGCAGAGAAGCAGAATTGAAAGAGGGCTTTTCGAGGTGCTGGGGAGTTCATGAATAGTTTATAAAGCCAAGTTCCCCTCCTTGGATCTACAAAGGCAGGAGTCCTCGACTCGAAGAGTCTGACACAGCACGGAGCAAGGCTGTTAAATGGGGAGATAGTCGTTTATCTCAAGAGTGGGGAGAGAAGGGAAGCGAGTAATAAACCCTTTCCGAAAGTGAAGGTTGGTGGTAGGAGCAGGGGAAGTTTGGGGTACTTATTCCCTGGGTTTTTCTTACACAGAAGGAGTAGAGACAGAGGTGGAGAGGATGGTGAGTGCCAAAGCAAATTTACTTGTGTTTCCAAACAGACACTAGACTGATTTGACTAATAAAAAGATATATTTGAGTCAGGTTTGCTGGAAATATTTCTCAGTCACTGTTAGATTAGCTCTCCTTACATACCTAAGGATATCAGAAGATACAATACTACTACAAATGATTAATAGAATAAAATGAAAGACAAATCCACCCTTATCAGTTATTTAAAAAAAAAAAAAAAGATATATTCTATTGCTTATATAAAAAGACTGCAAGTTTAAAGATGCTCCAACCAGCCAAGGCCATATTTCTTCCTGTCTTTCAGTCTTCCTACTTAATATTAGGCACTTAAAAGACGCACAAAGGTCATTCCTTCCTGGAAGAGGAGCTGAACTGATCAACACCACCTATTTCCTTCCTTACAGGTACTTTGAGAAGCAGTTTTGCTGAAAACCCAGTGCCGCTACTTTGATAATCTGCATTTACTCCCACCTTGAATAAAGTTTTTTCTGGTGCCCAACCTAATACTTCCTTGCACTGACTTAGTCTTGATCTCTATTCATGGAGATCAGTGTGGTCTACATTTTGTTAAAATGCCCAGCTTGCACAAAAGGAATATTAAGACAGTTAATTAGAAGTTAATCCATTAAATAAAACCTAAACAATATGTTTACAACCAAAACTTTTTAAATAATTAAAACCACCAATCTACCTGAGTTCTGAAATGCTAAATTAGTTGGTTTTGTTTGTCTTGTTTGGGTGGATTTTTGCTAGCAGTAACTTTTTCCACTGGTGCACAGAAGTAAGGCCTTTTTATTCACAGGATTTAATTACTATTTTCTTTCCTTCAATTAAGTGAGGTCAGACTGGAAAAAAAAAATAATCTTGATATCTAAAATTTTATGCAAACTAACTACAGAGAGAAGATGTTTAAAGCAAATTACTTCTAAATGCAAGGTATGTATTAAAGAAGTTTCCCTACTCTGCATCTCCTCAATGAATCCAGGAGTTTTTATACAAAGTCATCTTGTTTGGAAAGCAAATTTGAGTTTTAATTCTTGCCATCATGCCTCTTGACAGTTAGAAGTGAAACACAACGCAGTAGGAGTGATAAACTAATTTTTAAATAATTGCTTTTTCCAGTCCTGTAATGGGTTATGAAATTGTTGAATAAAGCATAACCTCAGCAACAAATCTGAAGTCTGATTTTATTTGGAGTTTTAGTAATTTTCAAGCAGGAGAATCACTCTTCTTCCAAGAAAAGTATGAGGACTGAAGAAAGTTTTAATGCTATTTGCGATTAAAGAAAAAAAATTAACTGAACTGAACTTTTAAGGCCTCAGAAAGTGCAAAGTCAGTGTCTTCCTCCTGGACATTCACAATATGAATAACTAGAACTTATAGCTTCACTGCAATTAAGAGGATTGCTAACCCTCAGCCAGGGATGAGGATTGCAGGCTAGGGATGGTTTATGTGGATGTTTTTTTAAGTGTTGTATAGTCTCACCCTCAAAATTAGCACCATCAGGCATTTTAGTCAGTTGTAATATTGAACTAGTTTCAGTTTAAGACACTTGCATTCCCTCAGTAACTGGTAAGCCCAGTTCAGATCTGGTTTTTGGTGGGTTTTTGTTTTGTTTGTTTTGTTTTTTAAAGGAACGTATCTCCTTATTCCTGCGTTCAAGAAGCAGTCATTTACAATAGTTTCCAGTTTGCTGCTTTAAACCTAAGATTATTATTCCCATTATCTGCTACACAACAGGAAACACAAGACCAAAAAAGCACTGCAGCTTGCTTGCAGACTACAGCTGAAATCTCCTGTGAATTCTTCTGGTTGACAGGGACACCAGAGGCACATGGTGTGGTCAGTCCAGGGTAAACAGACAAGGATGAAAACAGGAACCCAAAGTTCCACAAAACCCCCACAAGTTTAGTAGGAAGACAATGGCATTCATTGGTTTCAAACCCACTCAGGTAAACATCACTGCTGCCCCTGACCAGCAGCAGTCCTACAGAGCAGAGTTTGGAAGCTCACTAGGAGCCCTTCACTGAGTTTCCAAAGAGGAATCCAAATGTCCTCTCTTCAGTCAGAAGAGGAGCAGAGCACGTGAGGCACCTGCACACTAGCTCCACATCTGTCTGTTAACTATCACGCAGAAAGCAGGACAATATATTAGTACCTCTACCTGGCTTTCTGTTACATCCTTGAAGGCCTCTTTAGAAGAAACAAATAGCTCTTAAGTCCAGTATTGTTTTCCTTACTCTTTCTTTGTGCATAGCCCTGTCACACAGCCATTAGCAAGTGGAACTCACCTAGCCTAACAGACAGAGAGGAAGCTACATAGCTACTACTTTGTAGTAATTGAAAATGCAACTGCAAATTGCAGTTATAGTCAAACTTGCCATTTTGAGTCCAGAATATTGGTCTCCAACAACATGCAGCCATAAGACACCTAAATGCCTCTGTTTGTACAGATATTTGAAGTTACAGAACTTGTGATGCAGAACAAATCAGAGAGCAAAGAAAAGATTATCAACAGCTAGCACTGTCATAAGAACTGCAGTCATAAAGGTGCAGATTCTCCAATCCAGCCAGGCTGTGACCAGCACTAAACCCAGGATGTGGCAAAGGTGATTGATATTAGTTTGGCAGTGGCTAGAGACCAATTTTGTTCTTGCCTTGTTTTGGAGACAACACACATACATACCACAAACGGCATCACACAAAGCTGAAATGATCTGCACCTATGTAAGTGAAACAGCTTGCAACTTGAGAATTGTATGTATAAGAAAAGAAAAGGAACTTTACAGCCTGGAGGATTTTACTTATCTCTATATTGAACTTCTGCTTGCAGCAGAGGCTTTCAGATTTGCAGTCAGCATTTGACTATACCTAAACACTAACACTGCAGTGGGTGCTGCAAAGAGAAAATCCTCCAACGTTCAAGCAACAAATCATCTTCATAGAGAAATTAATTGCAATTAAATACATGATAGTCACAGGCTATGCTCCAACTAGATAAGGCAGGGAGAGACGGAACAAAATCCTAGAGATGACATGGGTGGGGGAGTGTCTCTGGACAATGCTGGGAAAAAAGAAAAAAAAAAAAAAAATCCAGCTTTCCCTGTCAGGGTATCACACCACCCCTTGGATCAGAACTCTCCAAGTGCTGGGATGTGACTGCTTTGGTACTAGCTGCAAAACTTTTACTTTCTTTGGGAAAAAAGACAACAAACCTCCTCCACCCCAAACCCCACCCCACCCAAACACCTTTTTCACCTTCTTCCTGGAGACAAAAGTGGGGATCTCTCGTTCCACTGAGTTACCAAACATGTCTTCCTCTCCATTGCTCAGAAGAGAGCAGAGAACTGCCCCCACCACATGCTTCTCCTTCCAGAACAAGGATGCTCACACAAGCTAGTTTTTGGAGCCCCATCAAGACCACACTTTTATCTTCAAAGCAGCAACTGGGACTTTTCTGAGGCCACAGACCTCTAGGTGAAAGGTGTTCTGCCTGCCACTCTGATCTGATCCATTTCTGACTCACTCACCTGTGTTTTTTCTACCACATTTCTGTACAGTCAAGGAATACCCCATGAATTGTGACAGGCACAGGATGGACAGATCCTCTCTGTACCTCTGGCAAACATTGCAGCTGGATTCCTGGGCTTCCCTCACTTTCAGTAACATTGTAGTTAATCAAGATTTTATTCACAGCTTATACTCCCCTCAGTGCTCCAACACCACAACCTGCTAGCAAATTATAAAATACATCACCTACCACATGTTGCTAATAAGACACAACAATCATAGAAACATCACCTCTTCATTCACTTTGAAAGGAGGAAACAGGTTCTTAGCAGCTGTCCTCAACCATTGCTCTAGCTGTGAACGCTTAAATCAGGATTTATCCTTCTGTTCTCAACCTCTTAATCCTTTTCCTTTTAGCAGATGATACATTAGTTCTGCCTTGTGCCTAAGCACCCTTAGGAGGGTGCTTCTAATGGATAATTAACAGCATTTAATTACTCCTCCAGGTAGTTTGACTGCATTTATTTATGAATATTGCAGCATTATTTGAAAAGTCCAGCTTGCTCAAGGGCTGGGAAACTTAAAGCAGTCTACTCAGTTGCATCTCCCTTCTACTGCTCAGGCTCCCAGCCATGTTCAGAGGATTCTTTTTCTGTGAGCAACTCCCACTGCTGCTATCCAACTCTACAGAATATGCAAAGCTCACACAGTAGCTGATTCTGAAGCTCTCATTTCACCTCTGTCCTTACATCTACATGGCACAGACTTGAAACCCCTCCAGGGCAGGCATGGAGGCATCAGAAGTGGCCTTGTTTGAGCAGGTCTAGAGTGGGCAGTGCAAGGGCAGGAAAGCCTGAAACCTTCCTGTTTCCCCACACCACAGCCCCCTGCTGAGAAGACACCTGGACCACACAGGTGGTTTGAGTCAGCGCACAAACATTTTCTGGAGTAGTTCTTTGTTCCACCTGCAACACAGAGCTACACTTCTAAGGACCCACCAAGAGATCCAAAATAACAGACTACTTCGGGCTGTTACCCATTAGTTTCTGGGACGACCCCAAGAGCTCATGACGCACAGCTTCCCCATTACCTTTGGTCGTCCTCAGCAAGCTGCAGGGAGCCGATGACGCTCATCCGTCGCTGCCGGCGGAGCTGAGCCCTTCAGAGGGCTGAGAGCGCTCCCTACGGCTATGAGGAGAGAGAGCAACGCGCCGACCCCCTCACGACGCCAAACTAACAACTGCTCGGCGACCGTTAACGCACCCGCGGTATTTATAGCCTGCCGGAGCGCGCGCCCCCCTGCGGCCGCGAGGCAGCCGTTGGCCGCGAGGCAGCCGTTGGCCGCGCGAGCTGTGCCAGGCAGCAGCAGCTGTTTCCCTCACGAGGGACGCTCTGGGGAACGGGGTGGCAGCACCCAGCCCCGCCACCCCTCACGGCATCGGGACCATCACAGGCAGTGGCTCCTGCCCGACGGGGAGTGAAGAAGGGATGGAAGGTGCCCTGTGACTCAGCCAAGCAGGAGAAAGTGGTGGAGCCACGACACAAAATTGCGGCAAGTGCCTACCAGTACTGGGCCCGGCTCTGTGACAAGGCAATGGCTCTGGCCATTGCTGACACCTTCACACACCTCTGCGCTGAAATGTTACCCTGCAGAAGCTGACACTAGCTGTAAAAACTGATTATTTTGGCAAGAAATAGCAGGGATTAGCTGAGAAGTATGACTTAATCCACTCTGACTTCTCCTGGCAAGCCTGACTATGCAATACCAGCAGGTGCATGATACTTTTTTCCAGGGGCAGGGCAGTGATGCGCAGTGGTTGAACACAGGAGGAGCTGTATCACAAACAGTGGAAACAAGACACAAGCAATTAGATGACAAGCGATTTTATTTTGCAAAACAATCACTATACAGCAACAAATACAATTGCAAATCGGATTGAAAAACATGAACTACCTACCACCAGCCATTCAAGAAATGCCTCTTTTATGGTAACAGGCTCTAGAATTATCAGAAAAAACACAGGTTTGTAACAGCAGACTGTATTCCTCGACATCCCAGCATACAGCATGTTTATTTGTTGGCTTTTTCTCTTTGCTAAAGTTGAAGTGGCTTTTACACGCTTGACTTTTCCAAGTGTGAAACTAATTTACCTTCCTGCAGTGGGAATTGCTGGAGTTGCAGAGGGAGTTGCTTTAGCAATCTGACTAGCCAGTGAATTCGATGCACACCTACACTAGAAATCTACCTGCATCGATTTTCACAGCAAATGTGATCTACTCTTCAAGGCATCTGCCTTTGAAGGGACATTTGTACTTGGGTTTATGAACAGTATTTGGTCCAGCGTGGAAAAAACTTCTGCTCACATGTGGTAGTCCACACAGGCTGCCTTTCGACTCCCTTTGGGTCATGTATATAGGCAAACACAGATTTGTAAGCAGTCACGATGAGGTTACTACCGTACCTTAGCAGAGCATTGAATGGATAATACCATTTACTGCTGTACAGTGAAAATACACATAAGCCCTTGTGGGCACGCAATTTCCCTCATCATCAGTATTAGTTTTCCCTTCACCATAGCTGGACAGAGGTTTGCTCAACTTTGATTTCTTTCAGCTTGTGGTTACATAGAAACAGAACTCTGCGGATGGGGCAGAAGCACTTTTTTCTTTTGTCTCTACAACTTGATGGATTATTAATTTGGGGCTCTCCCCTAGCTATCTAAACAAGGTTTCACCATTCCTTTTGTCTGGATTATCTCTGCTTTGTTACAGAGTTGGGTCTCAGGCACCCAACACACCTGCTGGCTCAACATGCCTGTGGAAAAGAAACACAACGGATGCAGTTTCCAGGAAGCTGGCTGTATCTTCTTTAGTGGGCATTACATATTTACAAAACCTTTGTTTTTAAAACCAACACTCTTCTTGAGAAGTTAAGATTAATATGAGCTTTTTCAGTGAACATCTAGAGTCATGTAACAACTTTATTATTATTATTATTATTATTTAACAGCACAAAACTCTTGATTTCTTTTCATCTAACTCCACAGCGTTCTAGGATTCTTTCTATGGAAGGATGATTACGATTACAAAGGTCTTTGCTTGAATCAAGACAAGAAAGCTCATTTTAATGTATGAAATAAATGACCTGGTGTGTTACACCACTCTAACTTTGGACTCATAGGTGGATTAACTAAGCTTCATTTTCTAGAGTATGTCAATTTTAAAAGCAGAATAAAAAAAGCTTGAGTCACAGGTTAACACTGCTCTCACTAGCTGGTGTTCAGCTTCAGAGAAGCCGAGGTTCAGTAATACCCTAGACTCTCTCCCACATTGGCAAAAGGCATAAAAAAACCCCAACACTGCAAGGCTAATTTGTATTAATTGATAGTATGTTCAGAGCAACGTGATATAAATACTGTCTTGTTTTTTCTTTCTGTCTATTGTTTTTCTGGAAAAACGGGAAGAGGCTTTTAATGCACCTCTCTTGACAGTGTTTCCATGTGAATTCTTAGGATTACTCTAAGCAAAAGTGTAACACAAGGCAGAAATCAGAATCCTCCAGATGCACTTATCATGGTTCTAAAATCACTGTCCTTTGTATAAAACAACTGACTTACAAACTGTATTAGGTACTTTATAGTGTGAAAAAGCTTTTTGCAGAGCTGAAATGTCGTGTGTGGGGCTGTGAGGAGTTCACCTTCAGTAAAATTTTTAGAGATGGAACCATTTTGTTTTGTCTTTCTACTGCTGGGACAGCTTAGCCAAAATCCCCCTTTGGTCCACTGAATATTTACTGTCTAGTGACTGTGCGTTTGCTACCTGAATTTAATGATGGGGAATCCTGTGCTATTAATTATTAGAATCCTTCTCCACAGACATAAAAATCTTCTCTATGAGTCTTTTCAGATCAAATCCCATCACACACACGCACACATACAAATTAAGAAGGAAAAAGAACAGATCAAAAGCTTCCAACACACGTTAACCTAATACATGTATCAAGTATAGCTCAACTGACAGTGCAAAGTTTAGTTAAGAGATTTCAAAAGGAAAAGATCAAAGAATCTGCAAGAATGTAAACTGGTCATTTCATAATGTCTACTGTACATATAGTATCAGCAAATTATTATCCGCTGATGAGTAATACTACCATAGTACCTTCAGTGTTCTCTTAATGTCCGTAAGAGAGTGTCAGAGTTCTTCACAGGTAACTCTGTTAGATTGGTTGTTTATATATCTCTGCCCTTTATCTTTTTTATGCACACGTTTTCTTATACTTTTTATAGTCAATATAATCCCACTTTGCTCAGATTTTAAGATGCCCTATTTACTGATGAATCACTATGGCAACCCAGTCTAGGGAGCTCATTTTATTTAGTCTTGTACTGTAATTCACAGGCATCTCTGTTACGTTTATCACTGTTATCTGAGTGCCTGAGTGTATACATAAGACATCACTGAAGGAGTGGAAACAACATCTTAATACTTTTTTCTGTTTCAACTTTAGCAAAAGAAAAAAATAAATAAATCTAACATTCACTGTTACTACAGGAGTTTAAAAAAAAAAAAAAGAAGAAAGAAAAAAAGCCAGAACCAAACTATTATGGATTTTTTAAAAATCCAGACTTCAAACTCAGCCATCTTTGGAGACCCTTTTACAAACATCTGGACCCCACAAAAATCCTACCTTTGTGAAGAAAGGGAGGGAAGGGAAGCGGGAAGGAATCCTTTTTCTAGCATCACAGAAGAGACTTGCATCTGGCACTAAAACAGGGTCACGGCTTTTAGTTGTTACAGAAAGCAACTTCATGCTAAAATTTTCATCTTTTTTAAATGTATTCTTATGAATAGGGAAAAAAAACCCTGCTAACATCTACTTTTACATACCTAAAATTGCAACACCAAAGGGTGCAAGAGACACAGATACTGTGAATAAAGAAGTAGAATATTCAAGTATATGAGGAGGGCGTATCACAAATGGCCACAGAGAAATATATATATCTATAATACTGTATCAAACAGATGGAAAGGATGTGAAACCAGTGGTGCGTACACAAATCTAGCCGCTTAACCAACTTTCTAATCAGACACAAGTCTGTTGGGGTGGAAGTGCTTGTTCTCAACAGCTTTTTTATGTCACTTCCCCAACCACAGTTCAAATGTTTTCAACTACTATTTTTAGTTATTAGTTAAATAATTTATTGGCTTTTCAGCTATACACTGACATAATTAACCAGGTCCAAAAAAATGTTAATAACTTAATTCAACTTTTGTTCTACTCATTTATACAAAATAACACTTTTTTTTTTTTTTTTAATTAAACTTGAATTTCTCTATATGCCCTTCCTTCTGGTAAGCAGACTGTTAATTTAACTTGTAGTAACTTACAATGGGCAACTTTTCTTTTTTTATTTCCCCATCTATCAACAGAACAGTGAAATGAGCAACTTGGGATATTAACAAGGCTCTTCAGAAAGAGGTGGATGGCCTTCAGGCACATGAAAGGTAAAAATGCATTTTATCATAGTACGGTACTCCATGCAAGACAGAGCAGAGCAACAATAATTGTCCAATGTAACATACTGCAGTTGTATACCCATATAAAGCCAGTGTCCTCCTGTTGTAAATGGAAATCAGGCCAATTTTTGCATCTATTTAATTAATTTTTTTTTCTGTTTTTTTTTTAACTGTATGGTAACTACAAGTCTTGGGATGTGACTTAATTTTAGACATGGTAAAGAATGAATGTAACACCTGCTCTGAGCCCATTCCTGCCAAGAGCTCATGCCTAAATATTATTACTTCATACAACGCAAAATGAGCAAATTCATAAGCCCTGCTTAGCGAGGGCTGCTGTGACATCTTCAGCGAGGGTAGCAAGCTGGGGTGATTCAAGCAGGTTGATGCTTCCAGAGGATGAGACGTTGCTGAGTCTGCGTGGGGAAGCCACGCTGGACCTGCCTGGTGACTGTGTGATGATCTCAGCCCCGTGATCGACACGGGCTTTAGCATGCTCTCTGAAGTTTAGCTTCTGGCTGTCAATCTGCTCCAGAAAAGCAAAGAATTTAACATGTTATATATTCACTGAATTATCTCATTATAGATTCTCATTTTGTATATTTTTAAGAACTCTTACAAGTAATGAAGTTTCTTCACGCCTTAGAATAATTGAAACAAGATTTTTTCACCTTGTTTCATACACATTGGCTTACTATGTTACATTCTCTTATTATTTCTGTGTCTGATAGATGCAGTAATGAGCAGTACCATCGTTCCTAGTTGTATGAATTTAATAGACATTTTATGAGCATTGCGATTTGTTTCTGAAATCTGTTTTTTCAAATGCTTGTGGAGTAATCTTACTTTCAAAATGTCTTCCTCCTGTTTCACAAAGCAGTCCTCTGGGATACCCATACTACAAACTTACTAGATCATACCTATGCTGCACAACAATCCCAAACAAGGTTTATCTTTAGGGGGAAAGCCAGTGCACAAACTACAGGACGTTTCACTTTCAGATTCACTCTCAGCTTAGATGTGGTCATTCCAAATTCCAAAGGGAGCAAATGGCATTGCAAGTGTGCTTGAAGGAGAACAAACAGATGTTTCCTACTCAATTCACAGCCATCACTGAATTCACAGATCTAAATTTCACTGGGCCAGGGGCACAGTAGTAGGTAGCCTTTTCTCCGATGGCTGTCCCCTTACCTTGACGTTACCACCGCCAGGTACGTGGTGGGCATTTTCCAGTGAACCAACTTTAGCCTGAGCTTTTTCTTTGAAATCCAGTTTCACGCTCTCAATTTTCACACGCCCACCTCCTACACACACAAAGGAAATACAGATTGAGAGACTGGAATGACTCAGGAGAAAGTCTGACCTGACACACATGGGTGCACTCACGTTACTTCCCTTTTAGTGGAGATCTAATGGTTTCAGAGAAGCACAGAATACCACACTGCATGTTCAGTAAAATATAAAATCCTCAACACACATTCAAATTGTAAGCATGTGCTGCAGCCTGACTGATTTTCATATGATTTAAGCACATGCTTAAGCATTTTACTGACTTCAGTATCTTATCAAACTGACATTATGCCACAGCAGCATCCTTCTGCATTGTTTTTTTTATTGACTCTCTAAACTATGAGGTCCCATACCTTTATGTCTGTATATCTTTAGTTAAGAATATGAATTTTAGTAATAAAATATTTACTTTCTCTTGGACTATAAAAGAGAATGGTATCATCCATGATTTCTACTTCACATAACAGAATTAGGTCTTTGCTTTGTCCCACGTCCCATAAATTCCTACAATACCTGGCTTGTGGTGGATATTCTTGAGCGAGCCACACTTGGAAGTCACATGACTCAAGTCGATCTTCTTGGTTACAATTTGTACCTATCAAAAGCACACACACAAAAAAAATTACAGGAATGAAAAGAATAAAAGAATTAAAAGCCAAGCCCTGCAGAGGAAGAGCCCAAGCCTCTACAAACCACTGCAAAAGGAGAGATGGTTAGTAGAAAACAGACCACACCACAAAGGAGGAAACACCTGGATTAATACAGCAAGCTTTCTTCCCACCTAGGGAAATGCCAGAGCTGGGTTAAGCTTTACTATTAGCAAAGTGATGAGGAGGACAAAGCAGATCAGCTTGTGGGTTCTTTCTAAAATGCTTCTGAGCCTCCTCTCAGGGTAGACGCTCCGAAGCCCTGCATGTAGCAGGACCTATCCCATTTGCTTCTGCTCTTGAATGTGCATCCTGGCAAGTAGGAGTATCTCGGTGACTTTCCCCCCCACCCCCCACCATCTGTTTCATATTTTTCTGCATCTAAATATAATGTGCATTTCAGCTCAATCCACTACGGAGAGTCTGATGAGCCTACAAATGTGACTTCTGCAGCTGTACCTGAGCTGGTTGGTGTTCACCCAGCCGGCTTGCTAGTGCTAACCACAGAGCAGCGGCATCGCTCTGCCCAGCCAGGCAGCAGCACAGGGACCCTCCCTCCTCCCGCTGCTCTGCGCCCTGCTGCAGGCCACGTTGCCATGACTGCGCTGAGCCCAGCTCTGGAACAGCCACAGAGCAACACTCCTGCCTTGCTGTGCTCCCAGCTAGCTCCCAGATGCGGCCCACAATCACAGCGACTGTGTTAGCAGGTCTTAAGAAGTTGCAACCCCTCCAGGCCAGACAAGAACTCCAGGATGATGGCAATGCCAGTGGTTTGCTCACATCACCAGCAATGACTTAAGCCAGCACTGGTGGCTGTACTGAATCTCTTTGGATCAGATGTGCTCACACCATCAGGTCTTCCATCTGAGGGGAGATCATTGCCATCAGAGGGGTCAGAGCTGCTTAAGCTATTCCAGCATGGCTGTTAGAACTAACATGTGACTGGTCATACCCTGAGCAACCTCAGTTTGTTACAATGGAATAATGTTGTGGCATTAGCACTAGCACTCAGCATGCTGGCTGATCACACCTCTTTCTCAGCTTTCTTCGTCCTTATGTTTTATTTTTCTCCTTCCTCCTCTCAGGTTAGCTGAGGAAGGACTGACACACAGGAAGATGCCCAGCTGTGAGGCTGAAGTCTCACTGTGAGATGGAGTCTCTTTCTGAAAATGACTTTCTTGGGCAACTCCCATGAAAGGCACTGAACCATTTTGGTTCATAGTGGACTTTCACTGTCAGCACCCTTGGGCATTTAGAGATGACCCTTCATGTCTCATTTCCCTTTCCTGTCCCAAGTTCTGGAAACATGTGCTCTGTGGAGAAAGATCAGGAGGCCACCACTGCATACACAGGGCTCACATGACTACCACACCAGACTCAAATGTGAAACAGTAGCAAGAAGGAAAGTAGTGCTCAGAGGAAGGGAGACAGAGGGGACTGGCTGTGCAAGGTGGGTCACCACAGTGGAGATGCCTGTTCACAGGGTATCTGTACTACTTACATTTCCTCCCCCTGCAGAATGTTTGATGTTATCTCTGGAACCACACCGGGACTGAATATCGCTAAAATCGATCTTCTTGTTTAAAATCCTAACCTAAAAGGAATTGGAGGTAACTTACTATATACCATACACACACACTCTATTGGGGTGTAGGACAAGGGAGCCAGGGTAATTTTGCCTCCTGCTGTGACTCCTTCTTCTGACACTTGTATTAAAATGTGAGAAAGTAAACCACGCCAATCTCTACACTTACTATATGTTAACACAGCATATGTGCATGTACTATGCTGCTTTTTCCTACCTCATGAAGTGGTGGTGAAATATAAAGGGGAAAGTTTTTATACTGGGAGGTATGTGAGGTGGCTTTTCCCTGAAAAGCTCAAAGAACTCCTTGCTTGCATGGACTGACTTGGTTCTTGGACAGCCTGTCCTAGGCTCTCGAGTGACGGCCAGTGTTTCTGCTGAACTGGCCACAAGGAAAAGATGGAAACCCTCCTTCCCACAGCTCAGCACTCCAGTCTTTGATGCAGAAATCCCAGATCCAGCCAGCTCAGGCACGAGTTGAAATTCTGAGGTATTTTGCCCCTTCTGCCATCCAGCCATAACAGCAGCTACATCCATACAACAGACCTCAGAGTGTTCTGTGAAAATGGACTGACAAAAGTAAATTGAAGTCAGAGCTCTCTACTGCTTGCTCGCTCTACAGTTGTTTACTAACAGGCAATGCAGAAAACAACAGCATCTGGAAACCTACAGCTGCAATCACTGTTTCTTGATTTCTGGTGCTGGCCTTAAAGTCACAACAACTTTCTGGTGCTAGCAGCACTGCGCTGCTTCTCTGTACTCTTTCCTTCCAACAGAACAAGTACTCACCTTTCCCTTGATGGTGCCAGCCTCCCTTACAGATGCCAGGAGCCTGCATTTTTTGTGTTACCTTAGCCGTAGATGCACTGCAGGCACATGACAGTACCTGGAGGTGAACTCTGCAAATGGCAGGCCAAACTGTCCTGTGCTTGACCCCCATGTCAAAGCAGTTCCTCCACCTGGCAGAGCTCAGCTGCCACCAATGATTGTCCTCCCAGGGAATGACGTGCTGCAGGATGACTGTTACCAGTAAACATGGATAACTGGGTGCAGGGCACACACCTGAGTGACACCACTTCCAGACTTCTTTCTGAGCAAGGGCAGGAGATTGTGCTCGTTAGTGTTAGGCTTTTCAGGTGTGTGGGAAGGACCTTGTGGCCAAGGATGCACCTACTGCCTTTGCACCAGGAACTTCTGCTTACTCAGAGTGCCACCCATGCAGCATATTCTTTCTCTGGGTTAAATATGAAGTCTTTATTGAAATTTTATGTTGGATTTTATTTACCTCTACTTTATTAATATACAATATGAATTTAGAGAAAGCCACAGAATTTTGGGCATTATCTATTCATTTTGCTAAATGGCACTTGTAGAGCCTTCACTGAGATACCACTTAGAACAGTCCTTCTGGCTGCTGTTGTAAGTAAACCTACAGTGACTGTCCGATATAGAGATAAGAGAGAGCGACAGATACACCAGAGTACCTTATTGTGGCTTCTTATCACTCCAGGAACACAAAGCAGCTGCAAACCACCAGCTGAAGTGGTCAGTGCAAGGAAGAACAACCCTGTGCGGTTTCTGCCTCCTGGCTTCAGGTCCTCAGACTCCCTGATAAATCTGAGACAAATCTGTCTGTGCCTCACCTCTCCAAACTAGGAAAAGAATTTTTGCCCCCTGTAAGGGATATCAGATTTTGTAGCTCTTTGCTCCTGTGACATTGGACATCTAGATAACAAATTGAATCCTCTGGCACTGAGCACCTGGGATGCACTCCTGACTTCAGCCCCGTAAACTCTGAAGAAGAAATTTGCAGAGGCACACTTTGCAGCTAATGTGAAGAACTTTTTCACAGCAAGCTGTTTCATGGGCCCCCCTCATTACATGTAACATAACCACTACATCAGTCAAACCATTAGGATGTTAAATGTTCTCTCACTTTAATTAGTAAAGATCTGCAGTGATGGCATGCTCAGCAATAAGGGTGATGGTGGCATCAGAAAACTCCACAACTAGTAGGTCACCTTCAGAAGGGCATCTTCAGCAGGCAAACTGATGTCTCTCTGTCTCTCTATCTGCTTAATCTGTCCAAGTAAGCCAATGTAGAGTGAAACATGAAAGCAAATGCCTTTGGAGTCTTATGCTTGTGCTTTCTCTCAATATACTATTTGTTTAAAAATGTACCCCAGTACCACACAAGACAGGTGTCACATCAGTTACAGAAACACACGTCAGATGTGCAGACAGATCTGGCTCGCAGAGAGCTTCAAGCCAGGCACAACTGGGCAAAACAGAAAGCCTTCATAGCACTTTCTGAGCACATCTCTCAGCGATGGATCAGCAGCACCTCTTAGCAATGGCCACAGGGATGCATTTGCTCTGAAAATGCTGACTTAGGGGTCATGACAAGACCTCAGCACTGTGGACTGGGGGCCTGTAGCTTAAAATGGAGCCAAAGCAAGGTGATAAGTTGAGAGGGTGCCTTTGATCAAGTGCCTAAAGGTTGATTTGCACCCGGAAGTCGGACAGTTTATGAGTCTCATGGCCCATGGACCTGGCTAGCAGATATGTAAAGGACCAATCATCTCAATTATCCTCTCTGTCTCACTGGGTGAAATGTCCCCCTCTGTAGAGAGGCCAGCAGGAGACCTATGTATCACTTATGTCCTACGCTAAGGGCTGAAGTGAGCTGAGTGATGTGGATGTGTTGTGCTGGTCATCTGGCACAGGGAAGAACTGCCCTGATCCAGGTTTTCCCTGATGATCTGTTTCTCCGTTTCCTGGAATATATCAATATCCCTGCACATATTTAAATCATGACTGCCATCTATAACTAAGTGTTCCACAAACTAACAGAGCCTTGTTTCATATAAAGGCTTTAAACTGCTTAATCCCTCCATCCTGTATTCTTCAGCAAGCTCTATCCTCTCTTGCCAAGCAGTTATCTCCTAAGATTTCTCCCAGGTCTGCTAGACTGGACAAATAGAAGCCAATAGACAACCGGTCAGATGTTTGTCATCTGTGATTGTGGAGAAGGGCTGAGTTATAAGTGCCTTTACCCCAACAACAGTGTGGACTGCCTGTGTTTCTAACCACTGCTCCTTTGCCAGCACTGGTTGAAATGGGCCAACAAGTTACAAATGAGTTGAGGAAGGCTGAGACTGCCAGCCAGACAGGATGACTGCATAAGCTTTGTTTCCTTTGAGAAATCAAACTGTAAACATGAGAGGGAGAGTACCAGAGAAGGACAGGAACTATTTAGGCTAAAGAGAAACTTTGGCTTGAAAACAAAGAATGTAAACTGACTGTGAATTATTTGAAGCTGAAATCTAGAGGGAAATTTGTAACTATCAGAGCAGGGAGGCTCTGGAACTGCCTCCCAAGGGAACAAAGCTATGACAAGAAAATGGTAAACTTTTATGATGGCACTTGATGAAAGGAATTAGATGATGCAGCTGCCTGTGATAGAGACAGCATGAACACCATGACTCACCAGTAAGGTCTCCATGTTCCTTCATGTGTATGTACATCTTGTGTGGGGGTGGAGGTGTAGTAAGGATGTAGATATATGCACTTCAGTTGTGCTGCACATTAAATGAAAGATCAAGCCTGCTCATGCTCTCATTCAGGAAATGGAACATTTTAGTCTGTGGCAGAAACAGGACTGCTTTCTATTCAGGCTCACTAAACATCCTAATAAGATAATGTCCTGAAAGACTCTCTCATAACCCTTGTGCTGACCTGCCAGTTTGAAATGGGTACCTTCTCTTCTGATCTGATGCTGGTTTGCCCAGGTATGCTGGGCAGGGCCTAGAAGTTAGTATTTTGATCAGGACCAAGCTGAGCTTCCTCAGCATTTGTCATATCCATGTAAAGTTAAACCACAGTGGAAAAAATAAGCCTTACAGACAAGGCTGGGTTTATTCCACAAAACCACATTGCCCGAAGAAAAACTGGCTTCTGTCTGAAGCCCTGACAGTCTGACAGGCCTTACCTCCTCTCTGTCCTCTGATTACTCTTCAGCAATGGTCCAGAACTGAAGCCCAGGGCAGCCTGTGTGCCCAGGTGCACACAGTATAGCCTCACTGACTCACACTACTTCTAGGTAGTGCCCAGGAGGAATCAGACACTGTGTTGCAGTACCTTCTGAGCTGTTTGAATGCTATCTGTCAAAGCAGTGGGAGATGCAGGGCATGAGAGACTGCTAAGAAACCAAATGTTGAAGGTATTTTTCTCAGAGTTCATTTAGATGAGGCATATATTGATCTGCACACAGTAGGCTAAACTAACTCCCTTCCTACATACAGTGGCCCAGCTGGCAATCTAAACAGGAAGGGGTTGTGGTCCAAGGGCAACATCTACAGTAGACCAGAGACAATGTTTTTTGGTTAAGCTGGATGATGTGAGGAGAAGAAACAGGCTAGCAATACCTGTGAATCTCCCAGTTAGATATACGGTGCCCTAAGGCTTTTCACAAGAAGTGAATTTGGATTTCTGGATTTCAAAGTCTCCCGACCAGGGGCCTTGAGCAGCCCCTCCTCTGTCAGTACTGCACCACTGGGTTCAAGATGAGCACAAATTTGTAGAAACACTGAGTGGAAGGCAGCAAAATGCAAGAGAGAATTTAGTTCAGTTGTGCCTCACTCCTAAAGACAGTATCAATGACTGAAAACAGCTTACGAAAGAATTATGTTCCATTGCTGCCTAGAATCATTCAGTTCAGCTGCTTTTTCATGAAAGGGAAAGCCCCTGACATCGGCATCTGGGCAGAGAATCCATAAACAGCTTTCCTCCCGTGGCTTAGTACACCGGTACACTCCAAACCAAAGATACTCGAAGAACAAAAATTGTGATGCTGATGAAATTACAAGTTCTGAATATAATTTCCAAGAAGCTGATAATTTATGTTCTCCCTGCCTTGCAGTTATGGCCTCTGAGAAGCTCTACCAGAAACACTGTACCTAAAGCATTTAAAAATACTGTAGCTTGGCTCCACTTGCCGTTTGAACATACTGTGGGGCTGCGATATTGGGAAAAGCTCCCAGACTCCTAACAACTTATGAAAAAGGGCAGGTTGCTCCTACTTACCACAGCATCCCAGTGATTTGACACAGCTACATCCCAGGAACTAGACATTATTTCAGTGTTTGGTGTCCTGGTTAATACAGGGACTGTGAGACAAGAATTGGTCTTGCATAGGAAGCAAGGTTAAGGTTAAAACCTGATTAGAATCAAGAGGCAGTTCTAAATGCTTTCAAATCTATATGCTGCCAAGGACAGATGATACTCCAGTTTTCCATGCTCCTAGCAGAGGCTACAGGTAGAGGAAAGGGAGAGGGCATGGTATTTATTTGGCCTAGCAAAGCCCTTGAAGAGAGACTGCCTCAGACTTTCCACATCTACAAACAGAGCTTGCGATCATGTTCAGCCTTTGCACTCCTGAAATTACTGGATACGCGCACTAGTGAAGCTGCCAGCCTACAAGCTAGTGAGATTCAAAATAAAAGGCTGTGCTGGACATAGCATGGACAAAATAATGTACCATCCTCATCTTGCTCTTAGCAAAGGGTGAACAAGATAAGGTCACATTTCTGACTTTTAAGATGTACCCAGAGGCAAACACTGAGCATGTAATATTTCAGCCTCAACAGTTAAACTGTGAAACAATTACAAACAACTGAAAATAGGTACTTTCTATGGGAAGTATCAGTAAAATAGAAGAGATGGCTTGCAACCAGCCATGTCTAATACTCACATAGGACAATGATGGCTGATTTACAAGCTTCTTTCTACCTATTTGCAAATCACTGTATTCATTTAATTAATAAAGTGGCTACAGTGAACCAGGCATGTCCCCATCAATAAAGGGAGAAAGGCCTACAGAGAAACATTGAGAGGTTTTGCATAATTGTGCTGGGAAATATAAAGTGAAATGACCACTTTCCATGCCAAAGAGTCTACAGTCAAGAAACAACAGCTGAATTTAACAGACAGCTCAAGCAAGTGCAAGTTCCATGTCAGATGAACTGTAAGACATTCTGCAATCACACTCCTCGCTAAATCTGGGGAGCTGATCAAAAGAATGGTAAAAGAAATTGAAGGAGGGTCACGCAAAACAAATAAAACAGATCCTGAGAGCTCAATTAATGCAGCTAAAACACAGGATCCTTGTTTTAGTACTCCTTTAAACAAAAACCCAACCAAATAGATTTTGCTAAACTACAAAGTTTGATACTTAAATTTCAGAGGCAACAGTCTCTATTCATGGAAAGAGTACTAATAGCTTCAAATATCAAGTACTAAGCATCAAGTATCACAGTTTTCAAATTGGGTTCCATATCTTTAAGAATGGATGGGTTTTGAGTCACTATGTCTGGATTTTCTTTCCTCCAGCATAATAAATTAGGCTGTTCAGTTCAAGTTTAAAAAAAAATAAATAAATCTTCTGTTTATCTCTTCATGCAAGCTGACTTTCCCAAAGCTCAGCAGCTATGTCCCTTAGCACGTCTTTTTATTGTTCAAATCCAAATTTCCAAGATAAAAATTAAGGGGTTTATCCTTTCCTTTCCTGCCCTTTCCCATCTAGCAAAATACACTCTCTTTCTCACCTTGCTATGCAAGACAGAACACTATTACATGTCTAAACAGTTCTGATCCAGATTACGTATTGCCTAAACATTTTTCCCTGAAAGAACAACCTTCCTCATTTGATTGCCAAAATCTAGGCTAGTTAGAGCTCAGCTGAAAATGCCTCCTCTGCTGAACTTGCCACTGGGATGACTCAGACTTTCACAGCAATTTATTTCACGGTAATTTCAATCTACTCTAGAAAAAAATTACAGCTTTGCCCCTTGCTATTAACAAGAGACCAACAACGTATGGTACATCACGGACAGGATTTATCTCCTCTAACATTAGCCAGCTAAGAGTTGGAACTGGTCGCTTAAGCTGCCATTGTAGTCAGTGGAAAGATACTGAATCCTCCAGAAGGTAAAACTTTCAATTCTAGCTAGACAGATCAAACACACCCCATCTGACTGGCAGAAATTGGGGCGCTGCTGCTAACTGCCTTCAAAAGAGGGAGAAGCATTGCCTTATGGCTACTGTAGTTGGTGGAAGTTTTGTTACTGGTTAGAGCCTCATCAGGCAGCTTGGGACCCTCCTGACTGTGGTTCACAGTTTGTCCTTGACGAGCACAGTGCACATGTTACAGCTGGTTGAGGCGCAGCAGTGATGTTACTCTGCCCCAGCCACACAGAAAGTGAATGTCAGATCTGGATAGAAAGTCCCAGTTCCCTGCTGATTTCCCCCAACCAAACACGTTTCCTCAAAGAAACTTTCTGAAACTTGTAGATCCTGGCAATGATTGCTTCATTTTTCTGAAATATGAGTCAGGAGGAAAGATCTTGCTTTTTATCCAGAATAATTCAAGGCTTAACTGTACAGACTGTACTTGGGCAAGCCTTCCATTAAAGGAGTACAGTCTGAACACAGGAGCTGCAAGATGTTATTTCTGTACAATCTGCAATTGTCAGCCAAAATTCTAAAATTCAAAAACTTAAGAATTAAGGTTTTGAGCTGTGTCAGAGTTCTGAAGGTGTGCCTGAAACCTCTAATTTCTCTTTGTGTTTGTAGATCTGCAATTAACAAGGGATGAATTAGTTTCTAATTTTCAGGCCAGAACAAAACCTTTCAAATATCTTGCAAATCTGCAACACTGGGAACATATAAAGCAAACAAAAGCAGACTGACAGAGATTAATTTATCCTACAGTTATGAACTGTTGACTTGGTAAATGCACTAACTTACTCAATGAATGCAGCTAACAGTGTGGAAACAATTGCCTTCCAGTCTCTCATTAGCTAAATACTTTAACAACAGCCATGTTACAATGTCAATCCACATCTCTCCACACAGCTGCCTGCTGTGGCTCTGGTTGAGGAAAGCACCAAAGCTTGAACCTTACAAGCTCATTTACATTCATCACTGTCCTGAGCAGAGACATTCTCTTAACCTGAGTCAAAGTGGTTTTGGCTCAATTATGCCACAGATCACAATGGACTGGAGAAAAAGTGCATGATGTGCCAGAAGGAGATAGGAGACAGAATGGGACCCAGCAACGGCTCAGATTGCATGTTTTGTTAAGACTATATTCTCCACTCCCTGTTAGGACAGCCTTCATCAGCCAGTGTACCAACAGCATATAATCTAGATCTTCGGATTAATTTTTGGGCCATCATCAGTGCTCATGACGTGGTGCAAAGACATGTGAAACGCGATGAAGAGGAGTTATAAGATGCTGTCTCAAGGGGAACTTGCTGAATACCCTTTTGACCTGCGGTTCTCCCAGGAGGTGCTCGGCTCTTGTTGGGTCACCAGACCTGTCTGTCTCTGCACTGACTTTGCAACCTGGCAGGTGGTATCTGAGGCAGGGAACACTTCAGCAACCTGGATCTAAGCTGTGATGATGGGGGTGTGTAGGAGGGTGTTGTGGGGGAATCTCTCCTGCCATCCAAACTGGTTTTGAAGCTAACAAAACATTGTGCAAAGATGACAACAGATATCCATCCGAGCTCCGCTTCTGCCCAGCTCTGAGATGTCTTACCCTTCCCTGTGCTAGTCTATTTTATCATCAAATGCAGATGCCTATTCTCCTTGCCAGCATTTTTGTGTTTTCTGGACAGATTCTACGCCATAGTGGTGTCATCGATCTATGCCGTCTTTCTGACCCATGACTAATTGCACTTTTCTACAGTTTAAGGAAGATGAAGTTCATTCTTAATCTTCCTAAAAATCTCCAAAGAACACTTCATTCTTCAACATGGCTTAGGTATTTCTTTTTTCTGTGTGTCATCTAACTTCTTACAAGGTGCCTAGCTGTTACTATAATTAGTGATATTCTAAACCTTATGCATGGCATTCTAGTCATTCACAGCTCCATTCACTTTGAAGAAGCTATTTGATTCACATCCACTGAAGTTCTTGCCCATGGCTGAGTTTTGATATACACATTTTAAGATTACATTAAAAGAAATCGAGATTGGCTTTAACCTTGGTTGCTGGCCTATGATGCTTCATAAATACTCTGCCTAGCCAGTAATGAAAAGATTCAATTGGTGCACTTTTGTAGTTCAATACGGTACGAACCACATCCATAGACAGAATTCCAAGAAAAAAAAAATCCAAACAGAGAAGAAAACCTCCATTCTTGGCATCTGAAAGAAATTTTCAACCCCTTCCCCCAGCTCCCCCATGCTTCCCTTGGGCTGTCTGAGAAATAACAGATGCAAATGGGTTACTTTTGAAAGCACAGCATTTTCTCCACAGCTGATGCGGTGCAAAAATCCATCTGAAGCCCAGCAGACATACCCATAAGCAAGTCGCCTCTGAGCTTTGCCAAGAATGATACATTTCACCGTACTCTACTATAAAGAGAAAACCAGACAACCACCTACTGGCTGCATCACAGAGCAGAGAAGGCCTCATTTCTCCAGACTGCAGAATACCAATTAAACACATCTCAAGCCATCTATTCCTAGTAGGAGCTGAATGCAGCGCAAAGTTAGCTTGCTTCTTCCCCCACAAGAATGCTCTTTTTTAAGCAGGCTCTTTCTCCCCCCACCTTGTCAGGTGGAGTGATTTCTCTCCTTTGTTCCTGTGGCTGGCAAGTCAGAGCTGAAGTAAAATCAGTCTGTTGTCTGATGAGTTTTTGATAAAATTCAAGGCTGAAGCACTGCATTTCTTGATTTATTTAGCATTCAGACATCCCCTGCTTCTTCATTCCTTATACCTCAGCCTCAGGCAGTTTCAGAGTGTGTCTGCCTTCTCCAGGACAGCTGTAAGCTAAGAAAAGACCTCGTGCTAGGTTCAGATATGCCTCTTGTAAAAGGATAGTCTCTCTCCAAATGACACTTTTGGGCTGCATATCTGTATTCCTTTAGTGATCTGCATGTCATGCTTATGTACTTAACTTGCCCAGATATATGCTGGCTTTTTGTCTGCTTGTTTTTCCTGTGGTTATTGCTATCAGCACTTCCAGTTCAGGTTCTAAAACTTGAGTAGCTTTCTGTTTGTTTCATGTATCATCACTTGAAGCGGATAGCAGATAACAGCTCATTTCAGCCAGTGCAGTATTTGCCACCAGACATTAAAGATGTGAGCAGACACAAGGAAATGAAATTAGCTTTCATGTGTTCCTCTCTGAGACCCCATAAAATTCAACTGCAGAAATTGGAAAAGAATTAATCCTAAAACCTCTTGTCTAGACTGAGCAACTATGGCATAATGGAGACATAAAGGAAAAAACTCATGAGTCTGTCTTTGCCCAGCCCACAGCTGAGTGGCCACATATTGCTGGGAATTAAAGAGTATTTTGGCTTCAGTGAAATCGCTTCCTCTCAGCAGATTTCCTCTGTGATTTCCAAAAGAGTGAAATGCCAACTGTTATGCCATTCTTCACCACCGAGCAAAGACTGTGCAACTCTGTAGAACTGCTATGGAAATCTAGGCACGGTGTTTACAAAAAAATACAATTTCCTGTGGCCCCCTGGTCCTGTACAGTTGTTACAGTCCACAGAGAGTAACAGAGAGGAGGAGGATAGGCTGACATGGTGCTGGTTTCCAGCCCCATCTCCAGCAGCTGGGCTTGTTATGAGGAATGCTAATCCAGATGCAGTCTGAGCTTGTGTTCCAAGCGTCCTGGAGCCCCTGCGCACCCTGACCATCTGCTACGCAATATGTCAAATGGGAGTTCAACTCTCACACGAAATAATTATATGGACACTTGTCAAAATAAAGGCAGAACCACCTTTGCTGAGGCATTATCTTGACTTTATCTGAGTAGCTGGCTGCTGTCCAAATCTGGAAAGCACTGAATGTGCTAATTTACCATGAAAACAGGATCATCACCTCAGAGATACCTTACCATTTAATATATGAACGTGTTTTTTTTTTTCCTCTGGAAGACCTGCAGTAATCATAGGGCTGCAATGTTAAGTTTTGATCCAAATTATTATTTTTGTACTGAGACAGCATTAGGCAAACCTCACTGTTCTGTACGTTCCACTATGTATTCCAAAACTCATACGTGTATATAAAATTATCTGATCTGGAAATACTGTGCAACCCAGCTTTCTGGAATGTCTTGTTTTCAGGACAGCTGAATGGGTGTGTGTGTTATTCACCGTGTTGTCCTGTCCCTGGAGGTACTTGAGAAGTGAACCTTTCCTAAAGCACTCAGGCTACCACTGCTGTAAAGCAGCAGTCTCAGGGATCTGGGAGCACTGGGTGTTTTTGTCATGGAGTTGTGTCCAGAATCAGGACAAAATGTGCACAGATACTTTTTACAAAAAAACCAAACAAAACCAAAAAAACAAACAACATAATTGTTTACATCCACAAAATTGAGTTGTCCATATTTTTAGCATAAATGTTGGTAAGCTATATTCTTTTTCCTCATTCAGCCTCTTTGTTTCTAAATAAAATAGGATTTCTTTCAGGTTATAAATGGTTTTATAACTCTTTAAATATTAATAAAATAGACTGCTTCATCCTGTAAGCTAGAACAACAGTTTTCCAAATAGAAAATTTGTCCTTTCCAAAGTTCGTTAAGTTCTGTCTGTAGTAACAGGGGATTTTGCTACCCTACGCGCATCTTCAGTCTTTAGCTGAAAGCAATCCTCATGACAATATGCTTCATTGCATAACTGCAAGATAGGAAACCATCTCTTTTTTCAGCTTTTAATTGCATTAACATGTCCCTGAATTCTTGTTCTTTCAGATAGGGAGAACAGAAAATCCTGATCTGCTTTTTATACATTCACCTTTTCTTATTTTCTGTACATTTGTATGTTTATATGTACATCCTCTAGTTTATACAATTTAAGCCCTGTTCCTGCTTATTCAAACCCTGCAGCAAGAAAAAGTTAAGTCTAATATCTGTCCCCTCCCATAATCTTTAACTTGGGGTGGATTTATCAGGAACCCTTATTAACATCACCCAACACAATGCACATACCATGTAAAATGACACAGGAAGAGTTCATGGTGCTGGATATATTGCTATCTTCAATCTACATTGAATTTGAACTTGCTTGAATTAAAACAAATCTCTTTCATTTGCTGGTATTGATGAAGTCTAAGTAAGCAGCAACTGCTGCGACTCAGGCTGAAACATATTTATGGCATGGAGTGCAAACACTTGCTTGAAATTGTTCAACTGATGTCAGTGAGGTACTGTTAGTTTTCAGGTGACAAGATCTAACCTTTCGGACTTATCTGAAGTTTTCCTGGCCCCTGCCATTTAACATCACTTAAACAACCAATGTATATGGACAACAGAAGCAGCATTTGCAAGGCAACTCAAAATGGCTCCACTCCCATACCTATCCTAAAGGTACACACATAAGACTAAATCACATACACATGAACATAAAGAGTGGAATCCTTACCTGTCCCCCTTTAGGCTGGTATTTGATGTTATCTGTTGATCCAATTTTGGACCTGACATTCTTGAGGTCAGGTAGAGGCTGATTAATAACTCGCAGCTGCTTCGGAGTGGCTGGAGATTTAGGAGGAGTGCGAATTATGGCAACTTTTTTCTCAGTAGGTACCAGTATGGCAGATTTGGGTGTCCCTGGAGTGTGTGGGGTTCTGGAGTAGCTGGGTGTCCCTGGAGTGCCTGGGGTACGGGAGGCATAGCTTGGTGGTGTCCCTGGAGTGATGGCAGTGGAGCCAGGAGTAGTGGGGGTAGAAGTTCCACTTTTTCCTGTTCTGCTACGAATTGGCTCTGATCCTACAGGCAAGAAAAAAAAAACAATAGTGTTAGACCCACAGAAATACAGCTGCTCTTCCCTCTGCACCTCCCAAGACTGCATCCCTGTGTGCCAAGCAAGATAAAGCTATAAGATGGCTGTAGTAGTGCTGCAACAGCTAGATGTCTGCCTCTGTGTCTTACTTAGCTAATCAACCTGCCAGGAGTTACCTTCTCACATGTGGTTGAGCTGGTAAATTGACCACATGGTGTCTGAGCTCTCTGTTCTGTAACACAGGTGTGAGGTGTGCTTCCCACAACACCTATACTTCCTGCAAAGCTCACTAAACTTTGGGGAAGGACTAGAAGAACCCTTGGAATCTAACCTTTGGGATTTGATCTGACAGCCTGACTAGCCAGTAAGAATGCTGTCACCAATTTCAATGGATTTGGGTATTGAACGAGAGTGGGGATAATTCTGATTGTAACCCTGAAACTGAAGGCTCTGAGTGCCTAGCTGCTGCTGCTCACATACCACTGCTGGTAATCTGGTGTCTGCAGCTGAATCTTGGGTGAGCATTCAGCTGATGAACAAGTCAGAGCTCTGTTGTGTGGATGGGCAGATGTCGCTCATGTTCAATTGCTATCTTACATTAGTGCAGTGAAAGAGCGCAATTACAGAAGGCAACCTTGATTAAAAGTCACATTCTAGTTACATCTGCATGGCAAGTTAAAAATAAATAAATACTGTAACATTTTGTAGCAGCTCCATTCAAGTGTTTATGGCATTGCCAGTCCTTTTCACTGAGCACAAGAATCAGTTTAGTAGTGGCATCATGCTTTCTGCAGCCAGTTCTGCTGGTAACTCTCAAACACAAATGAACAGAAGCCGAGATATCTCCATATGCTGCTTAAAGGAAAGCTTTGCTGAGAATACTCAGGGAGAGAAAGACAAAACCAAGCCCCAAAGCCCAGGAACCCCAATGCCGAATGGGTGCCTGTCTGTTTTCATCTTTAAAGCGTTCAGGAATTATAAATCCAATGGGAATCTCTAGAGCATCCAGTGGGATCAATCAAAATCTTAACTATTTATTAATTGTTCTGTTTATTTAATGGTGGTGGACCAAACGCAATGCACTGCTGCCCTTTGGGTCCTGGAGAAACTCTTTGCTGTACATGAGTCATTAGACAGATTGAACATACTCCACTCTCACCACCAGTTTCCCGGAATGTTTTCTTTTTTTCCCCAACCAACCCTAAACCAGAACCTTCTCACTATACCAACTGAGACAGAAAGGGAAGACTTTTCTTCCCAGCTCCCTGCATCTTTGGTATATTTATTTTTCATTCCTTAGCCTTTCACCACATTGGCAAATGCTCAATGGCCTCTTACTCTAGTCAGCAGAAGGGACTGCTGTGCTAACTGGGGGTCACTCCACTTGCAAAAGGTCCCTGTTTTACCTTTGGAGCATCACCCTAGAATTTCAAAGGACTTTTTTTTTGTAGAATTTAATCATCTGCTTCCCCTTAAGGTGTCTTAAAAGTGGCTGAAACTGGTTTCTAAAGAGAGAAACCAGAGGAATTCCTATTGGAAATCAGGGAGCCACATCCAGGTTCTGAGGGCTGGGCTGAATGCAAATCTATCTAAAAATTCTGGGGGTATTTGGTAAAATTCTCTTTGTCCTGTAATTTTTTTTGGCTTGTGATTTGGTAACATCTATCTTCATAAAAGGACCTTGCTGGTTACTATCCTAACTTCCCCCAGTGAGTCACTCCACTAGCTAACATCTCAATTCTCAGCAGTTTTTACCCTAGGATTAGAGTATAGGGAGATCATTACTGTGAAACAGCAAGTTAATGACTGTAATACTAGGTTCACTTTTCCAAGATCTATCAGAATATTCTATATTGCCTGTTTCAGGTTTGTCTCATTTTTCTTGCTGCTGTTCGTAAATGCCCTCTCTTAAGTATCTTACCCAGCTCTGAGCTCCCTGCAAAGGGATTTTCTAATATTAGTGATTAGTCTAAACAGCAGTCCTAGCTCTGGGCATTGCAGACTATGGAAAGGGTGCATCCTATCCCTGGTTTCAAGCCCTTGCTGCTCAGCACTTGGTATCTGAACAAAAACAGTCTGTGGGGTTCTGATTTCCAACAGCATAGCCCAGACCTACCATTTGCATAAAAGATAGGGACACATGATGCAATGTGACAAATCCAACAAGGATGGGAGACATTCATAGCAGTAGGAGAGGGTTAATACACAAAAAACATACGGGTGGTCCGTCGTACTGAAGAGGAAAGGGAAGCTGTGAGGGAGAGTGAGTTTTCCTCCCTGTCTCGGTCTCCTGATACACCTCTTCGAGGAGGAAGGATAGAGGAAGGTCTTGGTAGAGAGGAACGCTTTTCAGGACTCTTGCTTACTCCATCCTAATAGCAGCAAAATAAAAAAAAGAAAGGTTTCGTTTTCAAAACTCACTCTCTTGACGGTGATTTCTTTCAATCTATATACAGAGGGGGAAACCTCATCCTGTGGGTCCAGTTTACTACTCACAAAGGAAGCTGGGGGGATCCAGCCACCTCCCATGCTTTGCTTAGCTCCCTGGTGCTTCTTTACTGCATCAAAATACCCAGTAGTCATCTTCTGAGCTACTTAAGACAGATACAGATACTCTTGAATCCAAATATGGATGGATTCCACATTTGGTTCTTAATAAGGAACAAATATTTTTTTAGTGCTAGTTGAAAGTAAAAAATTCTCTGGAGCTCAGGTGTGAAGTTCTCCTCTAAATTTACCTGCAAAGTAACTGCAGTACTGGTGCCCAGAATACACCCCACATGATATTGCTAGGTGATGTGAGATTTTTGCATTTTCAAACACTAACGTGTAATTTTTTTCCTTTACAGAGAAAAATTTTTAGCTACAGCTTATTTTTTGAGTGTAGACTGATGTCTTCTCTTATTTCCTTGCATACTCATCTTTTTACTTTTTGAAATCAGCAGATACCTTCTTTTTACCAGGATTAGAGCAATGGGCATGTACATTAGATTATTTTTGAATTTAGGGGATGGGCAGCCCAAGACAGTCTTGCATAAGGAGATAGTCCTCCCAAAGGCAAACATGATGATGGTCCCAGCCAGTAAAAGACACACCAAGCATAGCGTTACACAGAAAATGGAGTCAATAATGAAAATGTTTTTTAAATGGGGATAGTCATGAACTCAGCATCAAGTAGATTTGAAACACAAGTGAAATGTAAACATGGGGAAGCTAGGATGGCCTGCTAAATATCTCTTTAAATTTATACTGCAACTTCTTCAACATGGTTGCATGCATAGACCAAATTAGGTTCCTAGAGCATTAGGCTTCTGCCCTTATTGCTGGTAATTAGGACTGTACCCTCCTACACTGGGGACTGAATTTGTTTTCAGAGAATATTAGCTAATTGAAAATCACATTTTTTAAACTTGGAAGGCACACTAGTACTTCTGTTCTTTGCCACTTACCCAGATGCAAATGGGTGCAACTTCTTAGCAGTCAATGAAGCAGCATCCATATCATCAATAGAAAGAAGGTAAGTCCTTCTCGTTATAACTTATTTCACTTATGTTTCCTCTGGAGAATCTCCTTTGGTTTTATCCATTTTGTAGCCTGATAATCAGTTTTCCTGCCACTGGATCTAAGTAATCCCATGTAAGCTTCACAGAGAGTTACTCAAATTCAGTGAGGAGAGAATGTGATCCACGGAATTCACCTACACAGCTCCAAGCCTAACTCTCTCTACCAACTCTGCTACCTTACCTTAGCGTCTGATTTTGAGTAGGGCAAGCAGTCTCTTGGGCCTGCTGAGGAGGGCCGTACATAATAACTGTCTGTATCGAGAAAAGTGGCCCTTTTAGTAGTTAATGAGCAAGCTGAGCTGGGTCTTGGAGGAAGCAATGACTTTGCTCTAGACTTTGAGGCAGGAATCTTTGACAAAGAGGCAGTCTAGTCATGAGAAAACAAACAAAAGAAAACACAACATGAAGCTGGACAAAACAAAAACACATGCAACATGGACAAAAAAAAAAAAGCAAGCTATGAATTAATACTTTTCCTGTGTCTGGTAATGGTGTCTACGCAGTTCTGACATGCATGAAAGTTTTAGTTCTGTGTTGTGTGACTGATTCTAGCAAGTGACTTTTTCTGCAGATGCTATTTTTGTCTTCTGTTAATAGGACAAAACTGGTGCGAGGTATGGCATTTAACTAGTACAACTGCTGGTTGGCTGCATTAGAAGCAAGTGGAAAACTACAGGAGCACCAAGAGATCCTAGTCCTTTAAAACTAAGTGTGCATTTGAAATATGCACACCCTCCAGGCTACAGGCAATAAACCAGTGGGAATCTTAAAAGCAAAGTTACACCAGTATTCCTAGACTTTCTCAATGTTCAAGAAAAGGTGCCTGAATCACTCCTCGTGTTGTCTTTATTAGAAAATGAGAAAAGAATGGGTTGTCAGCTCTCTACTTAAAGGCATCTGGCTTAGGCTACACATCTAGCCTACAGAAAACTGAGGCTGGTGTGCTGAATGTCATCCCTGACGTCTTCCACATGATTAAGAGTTGCAGAACTTGTGTAACAAACAATTCCAGGCCTACAACACAGCTCAGTTTTCTGAACTTGAGACATAACTAAGCATGAACAGTTTGAGGCCCAAATGTTCATTCAGTGGTTTTTGCTTTTTTCAACTTACAGGTCATGCAAAGCGTTTCCCCTAAAAAGACAGGTAAACCCTCACAGATTGAGATTCTAGGCACAGTGTAGAGACCCTGTCCTTTTCACTCACATTGCACGCAGTGTCCTCTATGAATATGTGCATCTAATGGGGATGCTAGAGATGGACAAGACTGAGACCTTTCGATGGAACAGCTGGGGAAAAGGCATGATCTTGACCTAATGCACTGCTCCGAGATTATTACAGTCTAGATCCCCTGGGTGTTATTTAGGGAGAGAGGCACTTTTTAGCCTTGATAATAGCAGCAGAATCTGGCCCAACCGGATTTCAGTGACATGCTCAAGACTGGTAGAGCAAGCAAAGAAACCAAATGCCTCAATCCCTGCCTGCGCTTCACCCAGAAAACTATTCTTCTTCTCTGTTAGCAATACATTACCTTTGACCTCTGTTATAATTCATGTTGCTGGAAGTGCCAGCTGTCCACAGGACAAATATCTACCTAACCCTGAGACTCAGGGATTGCTGAAATTGGGATGCAGAAACCTCACTTTATTTCAGACGTATTCCTAACACATGGCTCATGGTTTCAGCATCTTGCTACTGCAGGTGCACAGCTCCTTCCAGCAGATGGAACTGCTCAGCCTTTCCTGAATGTGTTCTGCAAAGCAGTACATAAGCTAGTTTGAAGATGGATAACAAAACTGACCGGATTGGACGATCTAACATTACCAGTGGAGAGGAAAAAGCTGCACTTGAAGGACATAAAAGCTGAGAATCAGGAAGAAACACAACAGCAAAAAGGAGAGGTCTTTATAAAAGCAGGGGTGAAGCCAAGGCACAGAAGAGAAAACATCCAAGAGATGCATGTGTGGAAACTGGAGAAGTGAGGCAACAAGGAGAAAAAGGAAGCAGGAGACAGACATGTGATCTTTGACATAACATAAGGGACAGGAGTAAGAAAGGCGTACAGAAAGTCGATAATTTCAGAGTATTATTTTGCAGTGCTTGTACTTAGAGCACTCCATGAACACAGATGAGTCTGAAAATGGGCTAGCATTGACTTCTCTTGGTTAAGTGTTGATCATTCCTCAAGACAGACAATAATAAACCATACCGTTGGCTCAGACCAGAAACCTGTCCAGATACTTCTTACTGCACTAGTAAAGAAGCTCTAGCAGTTTCTCAGTTATGAGCTGAAATGGGTCAGACCTGAAAAAACAGATGAAATCCCAGAATCCATAGCTGAATTCAGGTCTAAATTTCACATCTCCTCCAAGCCTCCAATCAATTATGCTGCTATCATTATTAGCCATTTCTTATGATTCATAAATAACGTGCAGCACTTTGAGACCAATTTTTTTGTTCCTCAAAGAACTGATGATCTGGGTAGACAGATGAAACAAGTCAGTCATGGAATATATTAGGAAATTTAGAGGAATCCTAAGGAATTTCTGCATTGTTAATGATGGCTAATAATGACAAAGTATTGTGCTACAGATGTGAATTAGCACGCGCCAGTGTCCTGTAAGAGAGCTGCATAGGGGATGGTGAAAGTAGGTTGGTTTCCTGGGGATTTTGGAGTGGTGGGACAGGAAGAGTGCAGGGTCAGCACGGGAGCCAGGGCAGAGAGGCACTGCAGCTTTTGCTAAAGGAAACTCAACAGAGGAGAGGCAGACACAGGGAGCGCAACAGGCTGCAGAGCAGCTGAAGGCAGGGCATGTAACTGTCAGGTTAAAACAGAGAGAAATCAGCAATCCAGGAAACAGCCATTCAGAAATTACTTAATTGCATATAAAATGCTACTGCCCAATAACTTCTACACAGGCATGACCTCTACAGAATGCGTGGCTATGTAAGAGTGCATCAGAAGACATCCAGCGAGTCCTGGGGAGTGTTTCTGCCTGCACAGCAATCACACAAGGTGGCAGTACGGGTTGGGTGCTGCAGAAAGGGCCAAGGTACAGAGTACATCATCCCGGCAGATGACCTCACTCAAAATGCTGAACAACATCCAACTCCTACAGTTTGGATTCTGTGTGCCCCTATGTGACACAAACTCATCATCTACTACTTGGGACTGTAATTCAGAGGTTAGTCAGGAAAGGGGGTTTTAATGACCCTTTTAAATGAATAATGAATATGGCAAACAAATTCTAGATGGAACATACAATTACTTACTGAATTAACATAAAAAGGTGTGAAATAAGGACAAAACAAGGTTATAAAGATGAATGATAAGCTGATTTTACTCACTGAGAGTTTTTCCTTTGCTTGTTTAAATACACCAGGAGCCTGGTTTGTTTCACCACCTGCTGCTGAGAGACCCAAAGAAAGACTTGATAGTTAAAAACAATAATAATAAGCATTTCCACTTAGTACACTTGTTAGAAGAATTAAATGTCTTAGAACTCCTGTGCAAAGCGATTACCATGTGAATTACTCTCAGTGAACTGTATGCAGAAATGTACCTGCCTTAAAAATGTTCTATATTCATCATACTTGAGGTAAAATGGTATTCAACACATTTCAAACAAATGAAAAATTTGTATTTATGTTCTTAGAAGTCTAGAACCTACAGTAAACAGTTCAAGAAATAGTTGACAATTACAAGAGGCTTTAATACTGAAGGTCAATCCTCAGATACTTTAGCACCCTGATTTTCAAGACTGTCCTCTAAAAATCAGGCTCTTTTAAGTAATCCACAAATGAAAATTTTAAGAGAGGCCCCTGAAGTCACCACTGTTCAAAATATTAGCCAACTTTGCTAATGGAAAGAGAGATTCACTGTTGAATTATCATTCTAATTGCACCAACAAGGCCCATGTGCTGTGGGTCAACTAAGCCTTCAGACTTTAGCAATTCAAATTATATCTGGGACATCAAGTATGTTAAATCAGTAGTTCATTTATCTGATACAACATGGTTTGAGGTAAGATTTTTCTCTCTGACTTAGATTCCATCCTTATTAAAAGTTTTGGAAAGGGGCAGCTTTTCAGAAAGCAGGCTATTAGTTTCACCCCAATGCTGCTCAGGACAAAATCTGTCACACAAAAACTAAACGTGGAATCATTTGGCCAGAATGCTCTTAGTAAAGGCAGAAGCAGGACAGTAGTCACAGATTACAACCTTTTGCTGTAAAGCCAACTGTTTTCCAACTGTAAACCCATCTCCAATGCATCATAGAGGACAGAACCAATTCATTTTCTCCTCTCCTTATGCAGTTCCCAGGCATGGTGAGGAGATCCCTGGTTTTCTGCCACACTTTCCATTCTAGTTCTGCCCTATTAATATAATTTTATTGTTGTTTTTTTTTTTTTTTTTAAATTGAAGGAGCAGGAAAGAAAACTTGTGAGGAGGAAAATAATATATATAACTGTATACTTCAGCTCTTCTTAATTTGTAACAGGGCTAAGTACAGCACAGCCCTTCTGCATCACATTTTACCACATCTGTTACTGCTGGTTTTGCTCTCTTTTGCATCTCTTCTAAATAATCACAAATAGCTTCCTTCCTCCCTCCCTTGGTATTGAATCCTAACCAGCCACCGCTATGAAGCACAAAGAACAGCGGTGCTGCTTGCGCTGACTTACCTGAAAGCACCACAACTTCTCCATCTGAACAACAGATCTCTACAGGCTCTGCTGCCAGTTTAAACACACAATAAACATGTTTTACCTCAGGGCGTGACCCCAGAGTTGAAGACAAGGAATGGAAGCCTATCACATAGTGACTCCCACTCACAGCCAGGTAATTGTCCTGGCCGTGCCACCATAAATGCTCCTCTGATGGCACAACTGCAGCAGCATCTCACAGCCACGAACAAAACACGAGTGAGATTGGGGTTTCACTCAGAACTACACCACTCAAGGCAAAGACTTCACAATTCTTTCCTCAGAGTTGGCTATGCAGGTTCTTTTTCAAGTGGCAAGGATGAGCCTCTGAAAAAGCAGTCCCTCCCTTGTGGATATGGAGCTGTAAGTTACCAGTATTTGCCAGTGCTTACCAGTGACATGGTAATTTTTTCATGGTATTGAAGGGAAATAGGGGAAGGATGTCATTTCCTGGGCCACCATGCAGGAAATATGAGCAAATATTAATGTTTTTTGTAGACACTTGTATTTTATGACTGGACATGTTTTGTTTTAAAGTCACAGTAAATGCAACACAGATGTTTCTACTGACTGCAATACATTCAAAGCTGTATAGACTCCACTGCCAAGGGACTTTTGGTGGGGCTCCACTGGCCAGGTATCACTAAAGCTCCAAACAGGACACACACTGGCAGTCAAAACTGGCTTCAAGAAATGGTGCTGTATTTTACATAAAAAGACAAAGGTGACAGAGACAATGTCTCTCTAAATTCCAGATCCTGGAAAGAGCTGGATGACTGGTTCAGGCTCAGGGATATGTTGGCTGTCATATGGCCACCTACACTCTTAGTGTGCAGAGCTATGTGATATCCTTTCACATGGCATCCCCTCAAGTCCCATCAGTGAGTATAAAAAGGTGAGGTAGAAGCAAATAAAGGACAACGTGAATTTTCTGGCAATGCTAGGTGTGGTGAAACATTCTAAGAGATATTTTTGTTCACTTTGTGGTGTGGTTCAAGCTCCTGTGCTCTAAAGCCCAAACCTCAAAGTTCAACTCACATTACTACAAATTTTATGATTGATCTGAGTCCATTATTTTGATTGCTCTCCATCTCAGGATTTAAATGTACGGGGAGGTAATTTTTTTATTACGTTTTTCACTTTGACTAATATATCTGCTTCACTAGGTGTCAGAGTGAGAGAGAATAAGGTCTGACAGCTGCCAGGCAGCACACATTTAAGGCAGCAGGCAGACACCCCTATGTGAATCTATTGGTATGACTCAGGCCTCTCTGGGACACTACTGAGCCAGAAGAGTTCAGAGGAGTTAGTGGTAGAGTACCTGAGGGCAAGACAGCACGGACCACGGCTGCAGAAGTGTAGACAAAGTTGAGAACACTACAAAGCTAACACTTCCCCCCCCCCCGTTTCCACCACTTATTGAACCCCCTGGGTCTTTTGATAGAATATGTGAATTACAGGTCATAACTTCTGAGCTGATCAAGCTGTACTTCAGCAAACAGCAAGAGGTAGCAAGAAGAGTTGTTTTAATCCTTTTTTAAAAATTCCTCACTCTTGGGTAGCTCTGGTCCAGAGTGCCAGTTAGGACAGCCCAGAGACTGCGAACTGAGGAAAAGCTATCTCTGCAACAGAGGGGCCTGGATCAGCATTTCCTTCCCTGGCTCCATTTCTCGTGAGAGGGGAAGGAAAAGTGCCAGGTTCCCACATAGGAGCAAGGCGATGGGACCAAGTATTTAGTTCTGTTGTCCTAATGGAATACAACCAGGAGACAATACACACTTCACACAGATGAGGCACGATATTAAAGCCACCCTCATGTAACTATCCTTTTACTGTATTTTCACTACTCAGACCTCCATACTGAGACTGGTCTAAATTAGAACAGGAATGACTCATTGGTGCAAAACTGGATGGGAGTGACTTCTTATGAATACTTTTGGTATTGCACTGTTTTACTACAGGATGGGTAATAAATTCTGTTCTTAATTTCTAAGCCATGAGAAGAGGCCGCTGTAGTTCTGCATTGCTGAGCATGGTGGTTCTCTTACTATCCCTAGTTTCACTCACAAACAACTGCACTGCAGCATGTGGCTGTGCTGCATGAAGAAAACCTGTCCTCTTTTAGCAAAATTTTTCTTTTTTATTTTTTTTTAAAGATCACTAGAAAAGTCAGGAAGTTCATCTTTCCACCCTGAACACACAGTAACATGATGAAAATGCTGAAAGTGTTCTTTTTCACCCTCTAAATTGTGATACACCTATCAAGATGTAACAGGAATCATTTGTTTCATCCTTTCATCTTCCTGTACCAAATATTAAGATTTTTGCTTGGATTGCATTCGTAGTGTGAGCCCAGATTTCTTCTCTCTCAGCTTCATGCTGCATGTGGCTGGATTCCCCCTGTGGATTTTGACTGTACAGCATAAACATCAGTGACAGATTGGGAAGTGTCAATGCAGATAACATCAATCAACAAAATATAAGTCTGAAACACTTCTTATTATGCATGAGAGCAAAAAAGCAAAATAATGGAAATGCATACCATGGTTTAAGCTGTCAACATTTTCCCACCAGAAAAAAAAAAAAAAAGGCATAATTACAAAAAAAAAAACAACCACCAAACCAAACAGCAAACAAAATGATGAGTAGAGATTCCTACAACACCACACTATAAGCACGATGCCAAGTTACAACCACAGCACTCAGAGGTCCAAGCAATGACAAGCATACATGATCATGGCCTCCATTAAATAAACAAATACCAGGAAAGAAAGAAGAAAAGAAAAATGATGCAAAACACTAAAAAAAGCAATACTATTTGTGAAGACTGATATTCTTGGAGGAAAAAATAAAAAATAGAGAAGCTGCTATAGCCATGAGATTTACCAAAAAGAAAAAAAGTCTATGTTTGCCAGCCACATTGCATAACTGAACAGAATGCAGTCACCTGTCTGCTTCCGTTTAACACAGGAGAGATGAGTTGGTCTAGTATATTTGATAGCAGGTTTTAAAATGATTTTCCTGGAGGGAGAGTGGGCCTGAACTTCAGTTTTTTTAGCAAGTTCAGCTTTCTTATACACTGCTACGGACAAGAAAACACAAAAACACAGAATCAGGAAAAAACCAGCAAACACTTTCATATGACAATACATCAAGTGGCAGGCCCACTGCTCCACAACTCCAACCTGATGCGTCGCTTCTACTGGGGTGAAGAAATCCTAAGTGGAAGAGGGGGAGCACTGGTGCATTAACCTCAGATGTGTTACCCCGTGGGGATGCCTACAATTGAAACGGGACCGGTGGAGCAGTGAGCCTTGCGCATGGCTTTTCATACAGTTGTACAATATCTCATTAAAAAGCACTACCATTAATACTGTAAAGGCACATATCATCTACCACAGAGTAACCGGATAGTACTGTACAATAGTAAATAAATAAATAAATAAATAAAATTGTAATAGGGAGTGTTAAATGAACCTTTTTTCCTTCTCACTTCATCTCTGGAGAGTGTGCTAGGTTCCTTTTTAGCTATTTTCCTTTCAGGAGTAGAAATCCTGCCTCTCCCAGTTTTAAAAGGTTTCTCTTTTTTATGCTTATCGAGAGATGATCTTCGCAATTCTCTCTCTGCCTTCTCCTCTTTAGGAACAGTCTCTAACTGTTCAGTCATGATGCTCCTATCATCATCTGTAGGATCAGAGCAAATTACAACAACAAACAAAAGATTAGTAACAAATGTTAACAATACTGCAGTGGAGCAGGGAAAAATAGTTGAAGACAGAGCAGATGGATTAATAAAAAAAGGCAGACTATGTTACCATTTTCCTGAAACATGCTGAGATTACTATTACAACTATAATAATTTTGCTTTTTGATCATTATGATTTGGAAGCAACAATATTTAACAGACAAAACAGAAAGGATAATGCACACCTTGAGTATCTGCCCAGAGACTGTCTGTGTCCATGATGGAGTCATCGATTGTTGTTTCATCTTTGTAATCATCACATGTCTCTGTCTTGTAGTCAGTGAGCAGGATTTCTTCTCTCTGGGGCGAAGCAGGAGCTTCTGGGGAGCCCTCCTTGGGCTCAACTTCAATGTCAGCCACCTCCTCAACCTCCAGCTCCTCTTCAGCCTGTGAGTCCCCTGTTTCAATGTCTTCCTGCTGAGTAGCAGCAAAGCGCACACTGTGAGAAGCAGATTCACCCTCATCAACTGTTGTCTGCACCACTGTGATAAAGTCATCCTCTACTGTCACCACTGATTCAATAATGCCTTTCAGTTCAGGCACTGCTTCTGGGCTACCCTTGGCTAGGATTTCTTCAGCAGTAGGTTTCCCAAAGTCTATTTCAGGGGGCATTTCTGACATAAGGTGCTGTTTATCCTCTTGTTTTTCTTCTTGCTCTACTTCTACCTCTTCTTCCTCATGTTCTTCCCCTTTTGCAGCCCCAGGTGTCACTTCACATGGCAGCAGCTTTTGGATTTCCGTAGGTTTCACAGCCGTATCAGGAATTTTTTGAGTTCCTTCTGCTGGCTGTGGTATGCTCTCCATCTGAATCTCAGCAGGCTCTTCCTGGAGAGGCTCAGCTTTTGGAAGCTCCACAGAAGGCTCCTTTGCTGGTAACTCTGCAGGGGTCTCTTCCAGAGACATGGGAGGTTTGGGATGTTCTGCTTTGATATCCTCTGGTTTCAAGGATTCTCCATTCAAACCTTCTTGGGCTTGATCATGCTCTCCACTAGATTCATAAGATTCCTCTTTATCAACTGCCTCCTGATGTACCAGATCGGGCTTAGTAACTTTTTCCTTAATTTCTGTTTCAGTTAGTTTGGTGCTGTCCTTCACATAACTAGGCTCGGTCTTGGAAAGTACATCTGCATCCTTGGCTTCTCTGGACAAGATGGTCTGATCTTTCTGTTGAAGGTCTTTGGGTTCAGGCTCTGCTCTTTTAACCGGGGCTTTGTCCTTCCCTGAAGGGAGAGAAACAACCTCACTGACCTTAGTATCTAACTGACTCTGATATTCTTCATCAGCTCTCCTTGCAGCCACTTCCAAATCGTGCTTTATAGCATTGTAATCTGGTTTTATTGGAGCTTCTATCTCAGCTATTTCAGGAACAACACTAAGAGTCTTCTCCTTCTCCATCAACAAAGAAACTACATCCTTTTCTATTGCCATCTCTGAAGCTGATATTCTGTCATACATGGTATCATCGGTTACGTGAACTTTGTCAGCCACACTTTCTTCTTTCATTTCTAAGATTGCCTCAGGTCTTGTCTTCTCTGGCTCTGCACCTTTAATGGGACAGACCTCTTTAGAGTCAACTTGATCTTCACTTTTTTCTAGCACAGTATCCAGCTTCTCTTTTTTCTCCTGCTCAAAGTCCCTTGGCAGAATGGACTCACCAGTGGCATGCTGACCTAAGTCTTTCTCACCGAGGAATTCTTCTTTCGATTTTTCAGCTGCTGCCAGCTTCACTTCTATTAAAGACAGGTCAGGAGCCAGGCCACGTCTCAGTTTTTCATCTTCATAAAATGGACAAGTTTCGCTCGTCAAATTCTCACTGTCCTGAACTGGAGAAGGGAGTGGGACTGTGTACTTATTGAAAACACAGTAGCCCAAGTCTTCTAGCTGACTTTCAGCTTTTAGAGTTACGTGGTTTTCATCAGTCACAGGTGGCAGGGCTGTGCTGCTGTCTTCCACAACAGTATCGGAAGGAACTGGCTTCTTCTGTGCCATTTCAGCATCTGCACTCACAGAGGCTACTCTAGATCTTGTCCCTGCTAAGTCTAACATTTCAGGCAGGTCAGGAGCCAGGACAGCTCCATTTTTGTAATATTCTTTGGCCAGGAAAGGTGATTCAACCAAGCTCTCAGGCTGGACTTTTTCTTCTGCCATTGCTTTTTCTTCTTCAACGTGCTCATCTTCCTCTCTACTATCAATAGGGAAGCAGGGGGCCCTCTCCAGTGCTGGTGTGGTTGCTGGCAAGTAGTCATCACCTTCATCCATACTTCCACTAGTGTTAGTTAGAATATCCGAAGCAAGGGGAGAAAGATCATGCGCACGACCAAAGCTAAATCCTAGAGCTATTGAATCCAAGCAGGACATGGGCAAGTTAATAGACATACTTCTCTGTTCAATTGCAGATCTCCCCCCAAGTCCTAAGCTCCTGCTCAAAGTTAGGTCATCTTTATTTTTACTGTGGAGTTCTCTCTTATCCCCATAGACTTTGGGGTCAATAGTGAACATTCTTTCTGTTGGGGAACTTGGTTCTTCAGATTTGTCTGGAGTAAAGCTCTGAGCCAGGGTACTGTACCCTATTTCACGAGCAGGCCCACTCTGCTGCTGATCCAATTCTGTCTGTAATTCTTCCTCCTCTTCCTCTTTGTCTTCAGGTATTAGACGATCTGTCTGATAAGGCTCATACACACTCTCTTTAGCATCACTTAGCTCATAGTAATCACTGCCTTGTTTCAGAGCATCTGCTTTGAAGGCTTCCTCTTTCAGAGCAGAGGTTTCAAAATACTTCGACATTCCCGATCGATCCTCCTCCTCTTTCATTTGATGAGGAGCTGAAACACTTGTCTTATCCTGCTTGGTATCTTTTTTAACATCTTTCTCTTGAAAAGGTTCTAGAGTAGGAGTCTTGTCAGTGGTTAAACTTGGTACCTCAGGGGCTTTCTCTGTTATTCTAGATAACTGAGTGGTATCAGGGTGCTCTACTGTTTTCTCAAGGGTCAGTTCATGGCCTAACTTGGCTGGGGATACCTGTGTGCTCGGCTGGACCTCCTTTTTCATGTCTATTGTCGCTGGGAGCCCACTTTGCTCCATTTCTTTTTCTGCTTTGAGGATATCGGGTGACTTTTTACCTTCATCATCCTTTTGAAAATCTGCTTTGTCTAGGGAAAGTGACTTAACTTCAGGTTTTGTGGTAAATTTACCATCATCTAATATTTGAGCCTCCCCTTTATCATAGAAGTCATACCTTTCTTCCTCATCACTCTCATCCTTGGTCAGGTCCTTTTCCTCCCCCCATGCAGGGATTTTCTGGGTGCTTGGTGTTTTCAGGCCATCTACAGTTACTGTTGAGACTTCTTGCAGAGCTAATGTCCTGTCTCTGTGGACCTGTTCATCTTTAGTGAGATCTTTGGCAAATGGTTGGTCAGTGGGTTCCTGTTTTGTTTTGAAACTGTCTTTGAGTGGAAGCTCCTGGGGGACAGCAGGAGATGGGCCTGAAGAAAGTTCACTTTTGGCTTCTTCTGCCTTGGGTTCTGATAGCAACAGAGAACTTTCACCACGGCTGATGGCAAGATCTTGGACATCTTTAAGGTCATCTTTAAATTTCATAGACATAGCTTGGTCAGATGATGAGGGCACATCTGCAGTCCTTTCTTCTGTTTTGCTCCCTTTAGGCAGTTCAGAGGACAAGTCCCTTTGTTCTTGAGAAGCAGGAGGCTTGGCAGCAGGTTCTGCAAAACTGGCTTCCCCTTTCTTTTGAGAATCAGTTTCCAAGACCTGTTCTGATAGAGGTGAAGGCATTTTTTCTTTGTCTTTGCTCTGTGAATCCTTTTTATCTATAGCCTCTGTTTTTGCTGGCTGTGGAACTAAGGCATCATGTTTAGGTTGCTCACCAGTCTTACTGTCTTTCCCAGATTCGTGTTGCTTTGTGTCTAATGGTTCTGCTGTGAAAGGGCGTGCGCCCTCCTGGACACGGAATTCCATCTTCGTGGCTGCAAGTAAATCTGAAGTAGTTTGTTTGGGTTTTATAGCAAAATTATTTAAAGCACTTACAGGCAGGCAGTCATGTGGCTTACAACAACATCTGAGTATGAATGATGGAAAGGAGGGAGAAAGATGCAAACATGCAGCAAGGCCATCCACCTAGAAATCTGCTTTAAAGTGTTAAACTCTACTTTCCTTTCAATACATGAGGTTTTATTAGTGAAAATGTGGGTTGTACACATATAAATATGTGGCCACTGAAATGAGATGATTTCACGTGACTTCATCTTCATGGTTTGCATACAACAGTAAAACCACAAGTAATCCTCACTTCATTGGTATACTTTCTTGGACTCCATAACTTATGTTAGTTTTGAGTTAGTAAAGTCTGCAAGATTAAGCCCAATCAGTAGTATTCTTGAGTGTCGATGACATTTAAAACATATGTAGTTATACATTTCTATATCTATTTTACATTTTTCCTCTACATGCAGCCTAAACTAAAGAAACAATGCATTTAAAGGTTTTGCAAGTGTCAGAAGAGGCTGTTGGATTGTTTTTTTTTTGTTTTGTTTTTTTTTTTTTTAATTGTACCAACTTTTGACATTTATTCTATGGAAAGTGACAAAATTCTCACTGCTGTCATAAAACTATTATGTGTCAACCAGCAACAGAGCTATTAATAGTTCCAGATCTTGAAGGTCTGGTCTTCAAAACGGCCAGCCATCTTCAGCTGTAACTGAAGTAAAAAAATACTTGGCATGTTTCAATGACTGTAGATCAAGCCCTAATTAAAGCTAATTTGAAGCTAAAAATGCTACTCTTACAGGCTGCCACTATATTTTTAGGGAGTAATACCTACTTAAGTTTTTTTAATACATGCTCTATTAATCATTAATAGCTTGCTCTTTTTTCCTATGGAAAATAATGATTCTATCACATGGAAATATTCCTATCATGGAAAATATGAAGAGAGATACAGCAGAATGTGGCAGAAATTTCAGCCATAATCTGTAAAACAAGTTTTATGAGTTTTTTCTAAAGCTTGTTACAACAAGCATTGGGTCATGTCCATGGAGCTTTCTTTTTGCTCTGATGAATCTGAATTTTTTAGAACAATTAGTATCAAAGTATTGGTCATTCTTTAAATATTTGCATATGTTAACATGTAGTCAAAAAACCAACTACCGTTTTAAACTCTACAGGTAGAAAACCCAGAGGTCTACCTCTACAGTAATTTTGCTCCTCTATGTTTTGCATTTGGTGACTTACTTGCAAACTCTATGAAGTATAAAAGCATGGCCATTGAGTTGACGTCATCTTCGTTTTTGACATCATCCTCGTTTCACAGAAATTAAATAGCTAGACACTGACTTTCTTTATGTATCCTACTGTGCCTCTCACTGTAGTGCAAATGAACAATACCAATGGCGTCAAAATACATTCTGACTGCCAAAGGACTTTAATATTTTTTAGCTGGTCCAGCCAGAACACCACCCACCCAAACGCAGCATTTCTTAGCCAGGTAGTGAATGGGTACATCACTACTCCATGCAATATGTCTTTACACCTTGTTGCACTGGCTGAAGAGAAATACCATTAAAAGGAAAATCTTGAAGCCTAGTTCTTACATACTGACAGATGATTGATTGCAGTAAGTATTTTGTTCAGTAAGCAGATCAGAACTTCACCCTACACAATCAATCCTAAACTTCACTATGAAAGCAAACATCCCAGTGGAAGTGATGCAGGTTTTGCCTGACCAAGGCACTCCAGCAGGGTTAAACATTTGTAATAAGGTAAGACACAAAAAATCAGAGTTCTGGCAATGATCGAAGAGAGGAGGGGTGGACTGCAATGAAAGGCAAGGATATGACATAAGAAGCAATAGCTTTAGGGAAGCTAAACCGGAATGCACTGAAGCACATACACACACAAAAAACAAAAAAACCAAAAAAAACCCAAAAAACCTGCACACTGCAAAAGAAAACATTTCTACAGTTTAAGCCTCTTTATGTCATAGTCAAAGTCAATAAATCTACTTTTGAAAGAAAAGCAGATGAATCTCTGCACCAAAAAGAAAAAATATACATAGATTAGCAATGTGACTGGCAAACACATCTGAGATGAGGGGAAAAAGGCTTACGCAGAGGAATCAGCTTAGCTGCAAAGCATATTTTATCATGGCAAATAAAAAATCAGGAATCAGCCGCAGTGGTGGGAAACCATGTTGTCATACAGCACCTATGCAATCATATTATCTGCTACACACTCTTCAAGCATAATAACAAGAGCAGTCATACTAATAAATGGGAAGAACAGGAAATGAAGCAGCCTTGGAAAGCACTGAAGAAAGCTGGAGCAGGATTCACCGGCAGCAAACACATGCAAACCTAAGGAGGACACACCTTCCTCGGCCAAGGAAGAGGATGTGTCTTTCAGGGGCGTTTCTGCCACAGTGGTTATACTCTCCCTGCTGGATGCCACACTTGGCACTTTGTCTTCATGACACACTTTGGCCTCCAAACCCGAATCCAACTGACCCTCACAGAGGCCCTTTGCCTGGTCCAAAGGCTCAATAGGCCCGTGCTCTTTCCCCAGTTGCTTCCCAGGAAGAGCAGCAGGTTTCGCTTCCGCAGCCATCGAACTCTTTACTGGTTCTTCTTCTTGGGAATGGAAAAAGGAGGCGACATCAACACCAACAGTAAACAGCAAGCACATAGCTCAACAGGACTGCTTTTGCATAACACTTTCAGCTCTGAACATTTTAGATTTAAGTGTGTCAAAGGACTGCTAGTATCCAGCCTATTTTAGTCACTGTGGAACTGAATTTTCCTTAGGGGAAAAAACCAAACCAAACCACACATGTCCCCCAGAGAAGCATGTTTATGCTGTAAGATGAGAGCTGAAAGTGTTTCACAGGTATACGTCTCCCAAAGATGACTATGGGTCAAATATTAATTGCAAATGGAGATGGTATTGAATGATAGATGGCACTGGCAACACCATCAATGAGCTCAAAGTACACTGAAATTTTTCTGATAAATGTGCTGTTTAATCCAGTGCAAGACATTCAATTGACATGGAAGGTGGTATGAGGCATTAATTTCTTTCCGCTGACCTTGGCAATACTGACTGCTAAATTCCAGCAAGTCAATCTATCACATGGACCCTGGATTTGGCAAAATATTGAGCCATGCTTCTTTCCATAGTCTCCATAAGCCTTATGCATAGCTGATAACTAATGGTTTCGCAAGAATTCAGCCAAGATTCCTACACAGAGTGGGTTTATAAACAGTTTCTCCCTTAGGCTGCCTGATGTCTGAACCCAGTACACAAAAATCACAGATATAACACAAGGACTCTTCATTTTCTTTTCTGTTTTCCCATGAGCCTCCAGGCTCCTCGCCACCAACTAAGTCAAAGAAACTAACGAGTGCAATATAACTATTTGTTCATCTGAATTTCTAAAATACATCATTCAGCCTTTGGGCTGTTAGGATCAGTATAGTAGCATCAAGAGCTGTCTTTACTCATGCCACGGCAGAAGAATGATTAACAAAGTCTCTGTCCTGGCCTGTACTGCTGCTACTCGGATAAAATATTACTGTGTTCTATTAGTATCCCTTCTGATAAGAAGTCAGGATTAAGTGTGAAACCTTTGATTGAGCAACATACCTAAGCAGCTCACTGGCAGCTGTGCTGCAGTCAAGCTGATGACTCCCCTGGGTTTAAAGCATGTCTCACACTTGAGGACTTTGCTGAATCAGACTTAGAACAAAGTGGTTTTTTCAAACCCGGAAGTGGTTGTATATAGCCTCTTGGTATTAAAGTAAAACCTCTTTACAAGGGCTTGATTTTTCTCCTGAGATCAGCCCGGTTAAAACCAAACAATCAACCATCCATTTCAGTAATGGCCATTAAAAAGTGCTTTAAGGAACATAAACACTATTTGAGGCTGAGAAACTATCACTATGTAAAGTACAACACATTATTAATAAAGTATAAAAATGTAATTAAGGTTAGGTACTATATCTTAAATGAACAGAAGCCAGAAGATTCAGAACTGGACCGATGCATGGGCGTTACAGGGATATTTACACATGGGCAGATTGTAAAAGCAGCCTGGCCCAACAGCAGGTGTCCAGCTACAAGAGGCCCTGACTTGAGCAACTTGCTTTACTTTTTCCACATTTATGTAGTTTTGCATGTGCATCCCTTTCAATTAAAAAAAAATTAAGGAAAGCCTCTAATTTTACTCTGAGTAATTTCAGGTATACACCTCCATTTCCTGAGACACTTCACACAATGCCACATGATTTAAACTAATTACTCACCAAAGGGGAAAGTTATCCCTGAGTTAATGAAGGAATCCTACAGACTGCCTTTGTGCAGCAGACTCTTTTATGCCAAACAGACTGCTTGCTTAACAGGCAGCAAGTAAGGAGGGCTGTTTCTTAATGTCTGTCTTTTCACTGATGATCCAGCTTATTTCCCCCTTCCCTCCCCGCCCCGATGTTCTGAGATCTTACGGATACTCATGACTGAAAAGGAAGCTGCCCATGATTTAACCGATCCCGGAGTGCTGTTAAGTGCAGCTATAGGCACCCAGCTACAGTAAGACTACTCCTGTCATCTTGTGTCTCCCCTAGCTTCAGGCAGACATTAACAATCTTCAGTTATTAGCGCTGATCTCTTCTGGTGCTATTGCAGCATAAGGCTATGTTATCCTGTTAATTCTGAACAACTCTGGTTTTCTTGAAATGACCCAGTGAGCAATTTCAGGTATATACTTCCATCCTCCTGAGACACAAACCTTCAGAGGATTCCACACCGTCTTTAACTTCAGCTCCTGCATCCTAAGATTGAGTTACTCAAATGCTGCAAGATGAAATGTGATCTATTTTGCCTTGGAGAAGTCATCATTCCTGTTAGTCACTGAAATAGATTCTCCCTTGATTCCTCAAAAGTCATTTCACTTTTATGTAACCCCCACTGATAAAATAATACTTACTGATGCGCTCAGGCTGTAGAAAAAGGGGGTACAGAAACAGAGTACTTTTCTTCTCTCCTTGTTTGCAGTCAGCTGTCACAATGTGAACTGGGTGTATCCACAAAACCACTGGAGATCAAACATGATCCAATACTGCCTGAAGTCACCTGTGTATACTGAGGTAAAACTGATTTCCTTTGGCTACTGGAGAATTAAAGACCTTCCACTGCTATCTTTGGTATAGACACGGGGTTTTCCCCATTGTGTTCACAACTGACTTACCTCCAGAAACAATCTTTTGGCCTACTTTGCACGCTGTTCTTGGCAGCGATTCTCTGTCACAAAGAACAAATTAGCTTACGCTTCTTTTAACTAGCTACTCTTTTTGCTTCTGCTATAAGCCAGGCCAGTAGACCGAGAGTCCCGATTTAAGCAGGGACCATGGTTTCATTGACCCCAAAGCTGCATTCATTGCTCACGCTGTGGCTTCGCTTTGAGATGGAGAAACTCTGGAGGGTCGTCACTTCCATGTGGGGAGAAAGCACAATGAGGTTTCCCTCCCCAGAAAGCAGCAATCCCAGGCACATATATAATGGAATGGATGGCAGGTGGGTAGAGGGGAAGAGGAACAAAATGGGACCATGCTCAGTTCACCTTCATCATGGCCCAACAAGACCTCTGTGCTCTTCACTGTGGCACTGGGACGTGTACTACAGCCAGCCCACTCCGAGCTGAACAAAGGGTGCTCATAGTACTCCTCATCCGAATTGTACGGCTCATCATCAGGCACAGACACTGAGATGGAGGGGGCCAGGTGTTTACGCCACTCCCTGCCGGCAGCAGGCCCACAGCCGGGGCAGTGCTGTAGCGGTCCCACCTTATCCTCCGCCCCTTCATCTACAAATAGACACACACAGACAAAAGCTGCAGGACAGACAGACAGAGAAAAGACAAGACAGGATGGACACATGCACCAGTGACACTAGCCACTATGTCATACTGCACAGTGGATGAAATCAGCCAGGCTACAGGTTAATGCAGGATGGAGGGATGAGGCAGCTATGCATTTTAACACACAGGCTACATATGCGGTGTTGCCTACAGTGTTTATGAACATCGGAAACCAACCATCAAAATAAGTGAATTTCAAAGCTATACACTCATTATGTAGAGGAACACATATTGTACACAAACCACAACTTGCACTTGTACAGCTGACTGTATTAAAAACCTCTCAAGTATCCTGACACAGTTGTATCCCTCGAAGTCATCAGGTGAAGTACTTGAAAGTGAAATTTTAAAGAGTCCTTTAATTAAAAAGCAAACAGGCTTACACTTTGGTCAATGGTGGGGTTTTTTCTCACTGTATCTATTTCAAATTACCCACTTCCTTCTTTTCCCTATAAAAAAAAGTAACATTTAAACAACCGAAGAAACCCTTCCCCAAATCCCTAGCTACCTTTTTTCCTGATAAAGGTCACATAAAGCTGCTCGCAGCAATCTCTGTTAGTCCTATATTCTTTGCTGTTGCGTCATGTTTCTGTGGGTGAACTAGCTCCCACCTCAGTGTTTGCCAATGCTTTGGAGTGACAGCTTTATTCACCCGTCACTGTAGCATCGCAGATAATCACATAATCATCTCAGGACTACACCAGCTACTGACAGCCACAGGGAGGGGGAGCTTGGGTCGGTTTTTGCAAGACAAAGAAAAATAACACTGCCCAATAAAAATGATTGGCCTGCCATCTGATCCATACCAACCTAAAGGGAGACTTGAGAGCTCGTGTAGGCTAAGGTGCCCTCTCACCATGAATAAAGCTATGAAAAACTAAACATCTAGCACTGGAGAAAACACGTTTAAGCCCATTCTCTGTGTATGACAACTGGCAGTTTGACAAACACTACAGTCATGGGGTGCCTTTAGCAGCTGCAGCTATCCCACTGGACTTCCTACCAGCATCAAGAACAAGTCCATGTCCAGTGTCCCTGGCCTTTCTCAAGGCAATTACAACTTAAAGAGTTTCCCCAGAGCCTCCAAAACTTTCCTCTTGGATCCAACAGAGTCACAGAGCAAGGCTTTAACTCAGGCTGCATAACAGATACTAACCAGACCTCTGTGTCTGACCTGAAAGCACAATGGCTCACGAATGCTGCTGTAACTACCATTACCCAAGTCTTGGAAAGCAATTTTTATCCAAAACCAATTTCATCTATAAGAGCTCTAAGGTTCTTCCTGGCAAATAATAGTAAGTTTTCAGCTTCTTTCTATAGCACACCACGACAAGATAACATCTGTGTCTTTAAAAAAAAGCACCCTCTGCTTTCTGCAGCAACATGGCAGCAAGTGTCCTGTAATGTAACGACATGTATTTCTTCTGCCTGGGAAAAGAATGCTGTAGTATCAACCCATTCAGGCTCAATTGCCCGCAAAAAGGAAGAAAAATTATTAATCAATGGCAATATTCGTAGCTCCAATCTGTATCATTGTGCTGCAAAAGAAAGATTATCCATGTTTAAGATTCCATCACAGCCCTGCAGCTGACCAGGACCAAAAGATACGCTATGTGCACTTACGCACATACATAAACAACGCCCATGGAACTTTGTTTAAGAAAACCATTCTCACAATTTCTTTCAGGGCACAAAGAGCGCCTGAACCACTGATAGTTTATTGCTTCACTCTTGTAGCAGAAGCCAAACCCCAGATTCAGGGGTTTATACACATTTAAAAGAGGTGGGTGTGGAAAGATAAGCCAGCCACCTGCTTCTGCTGAGCAGGAAGCTCTGCAGAGCAACGCAATGGGAAATGCTAGACCCAGTGCTGTACCCGAGCTCCCCACCTTTCACTAGTACTTAAGGGTCCGCAGCAAGGTTGCAGGAAGCATCTTGATCCACTTGCAGTGCAGAACCTGTGGATTTCTCCTCCACAGAAGCTTCCACAAAATTCAGTGACGGCTTTGATGGGACTCACAGTTTGCAAAAGGCTAGTCACAGGGGGTGAGGACATGTCTCAGGATGTGAGAGAGCAGCGATCAACTCCCTCCTAACCCTGAGGAGATACAAAACTACAACTCCTGCTTCTTTGCAGGGTGCCCTCACACTGGTCCAGGTATTACTGTAGATAAGAGCGGAAAGGCTTGATGCACTTGCTGCCTCTTCTGCTGGAACTGGGACATTGTCAAGAAAAGAACAGAAGGTTGATACCATCAGAAGCAGAACATGGAGGAGGATGATGTGCAAAAGGGGAGGTTCTCCTTCCAGCTGTGGGTATATTTATCTGGGTCCCTTCAGAAGTAAAATGAATAAACAAGAGTGAAGATGAAACCCCAGGACTCCTCTATACCGATGCAAACAAAGCTGAAAATTCCTTCTTTATAGGCTCTGAATGGATTGTAGGCAAGCAAATACAGGCCTTGCCTCTGCTCCTTAAAACTACAGGAACTGACAACAGCAAAAATGCTTAATGCATATTATTGTGATGATGTTCCAAAACCATTAGGAGTGCAAAGTCTAGTACTGTCTGTGGCTATTACAGATTTGCATTGTTTATTTATCAGTTTTAATAAAGATATTTTCAAAATTACTGCAGATTATTTCATTAACAGGATAATGATGTCTTTAAAAGAGGATATGCTTTTATTTCGGCAACAGGAAAAATCCTTTCTTTGTTATTTCAGTCCCTTCCAATAGTTCTTTTTCATCTCAAAGCGTGGGAAAAATCCCCAGTGTATTCTGAAGTCCAAGATTAAAATCACTTGTCACAAAGGCTAACTCTGCCTTAGCTTCCAGGTATCTTTTGAAAATGCCTTTCAAGAAGTAATTTTCACTGTAAATAGATCCATTTTTATAGGACACTTGGTTCCTTTCAGTTTGCAAAAGATTCTTATTTGGTATACAAAGCCTAATCTAAAATGCTTATATCAAAATGGAAGAAAGTCCATCAAAGGCATCCTTCTATCTTGTAACATTTAGAAAATTTTTTACTTGAAGACGTTATTGACCATTGTCAAAAGGTGCAGAGCACAAAAGAAATGCCAAGTTGGCAACAGAATATCGCATCAGCCCTGCATGAACAGATACAACTGATAAAATGATTAGATGGTGCTAGGGAAAATTTCATTCCCTGAGCAAAATTATGTTATGAACGTTGAAATAAATGAAGTAATTTCAATAAGGCAAAGTAGTTATCTTACCTTCTGCAGCAGTAAAAAGGGACAGGCTCATTTGAACGTTTTTCTGCAGCCAAATGAAAGAAACCTACATGCACTGACTCCTTTCTCTCATGAAATACACATGACCCACAAACCTCTCCGTCTTTTCTTTTTTTTTTTTAATTTGTGTTTGATGCATGGCTGGCCACATCCACCTTTGTCATGTCTACAACAGTGATTTCCTTCCTACTATGACTGAAGGAAGTCTCTCCTGGATTCAGAGCAACGCAACACACACTGACAAGGGCATTAGGAAAAAGAGTAGGGGGAAACAAAAGGAGAACCGAGGTAGATACACACACCAAGTGCTCACCTTTTTATTCAACAACTGCAGAACTGGGTTATATTCATAAATTGTATTCTACTGAGCAGACAGACAGACAATGTAAAGGTGCGTGAGGATGGATAGCCAGATGGTATAGGAAACTGAAGGTTTAAACAAGTACAGTAAAATTGGGTCAAACCCTACTGAGGCAAACTCTCTGAATGAGAGCTTTGTCCAAATAAAAATGACAGGTCTGGCTCACTCAAGTCAGCAAAAGCTCCATTTACCCACAGAAATAAGGATCACATCTTCTAACCCAGAGCAGAGCACAAGATTTTTACTACCATTAACTACACTGAATTGACAACACTGATATTTTGGGAAAACGCAACACAATATACTTCTGGTGAATTTTTTTTTTCAAGAAGTTCCTTCTGTTCATCAACAAACTCTACTGTGAGTTCCAGTTTCAGACCTGGACATAAACAAGAAGCTTCCAGCAGAGTGCATTAATGACTCGGCACATCATTTCTGTCCACAGATCCCTCACAAACCTACACTTTTAGGATTTATACAGGCCATCTGCTCTGAAAAAATGAAGAGCTGAATCAAAATCTTGTCATGGAAAAATCTCTTTTGACTAACGTTAAAGGAAATGATTTGAATGTCTTAGAAAACTGTGGCATTGTGTAAATCATCAAAATGTCTCCCAAACACTGACCTTTCAGTCCTTGCAACCACCCCTGCGGGGTAGGTGAGTAAGTGCTATTATATTAACTCAATTCTACATGCAAGGAAAGAGAAAAACAAGGATGTTAAGTGACTTGCTGAGTCATATGCACAGCTGGGAACAGCACAGTCCAGTAGTTCATAATAACCTGGAGTTGTATAGTGTTTTGCCACCTTCTTGTGTTAATACAACTAACAAAATGGTTTCCATTTGCTTAGGGGGCAATCTACAACCTCCTGTCAATTAATCAGTAAGAGTGCTTTATAAAATCCTAAAATACACGTAAATAATACTTGCTCATAGAAACAGTAGGCAAAGCTAATCCTCAACTAAGGGTGTATGATGTAAGAACCTCGACATTGGCCTGAAGCAGAAGAACAAGCCCTTTACTGTGATGTGAACTCCCCCCCCCACCCCCAACCAAAAAGCATACGCTGAACTAGTCAAGTGAACTACATATTAAAAAATAGTGGTAAAACCCTGGTAACAATTCTAAAAGGCTTTGCTAAGGCCCTGCTGGCTTCCTTCTCAGTTAGTTTTGATTGCAATTACCTCTGGGTGATGAGTCCAGGAACTGTTGTATCATTTTTTTTTAATCAAACAATGTGCAAATGTTTTTTAAAAAGATCAAGAATCAATTAATCAAATTTTTTTGTACTGGTTACTAACCGCATCCACTAGGCATTTCCAGTACAGTGGACTGACAAATGTTGTTGTTAACACAGCCAGTAATTGCATTATCTCAAAAATGACCGCAGGACGGAACATGCCTAATTGCAGTGTCCTGATAAACTGAGAGTCAGGCTATGTTAGCACATGAAATAGAAACCATCCACTTGCAAAATTAGTAGAGGATCTGTGTTAAAATACCAACAAAGTTTGTTCAGCAGATGATAAGAAATTATTTTCATGCACTTATTTAACAAAAAGAAAGAAAATGCTAAAAGAAAATCCAAGAAGGAAATAAATGGACACATAAAAACGCTCTTGACGTGGCAGAGTTAAACTGAGAGTCCCCTAGAGATTCTGAACCCAAACCCTTCCCTCATATCCACATGGTGTGGGTCAGTTTTAACATATTGCTGCCTCCCTGTACTGATGGCCTTGATGCAGCAGTCATCTTCTGTTGAACAAAGCACTGACGCATGCTTTCCATTGCAACAACTTCACTGGGATTTAGGCCTCTGCTTAAAATTAAGCCAACGCTTAAGTTCTTTGCTGGAGGGGATTTTAGCAGGAGGAAAATGTAGTGATCATGGGCTCCTGAAATCAAACATTCATTGTGCAGGACAGAGTAGAAATTTGCTTTGTGAGACTGGAATTTGCCTCCTGTGCTCTGTGTACAGAACCCCCAATACACGAAGGCATTGCAGCATGAATTACAGGTCGAAGACCAAAGAAATGATCCAACTCTGAATCTCCTTGCTTTCATGCATTTAAGATTCCAAAACCAAAGCTAAGGGTAATTAAAAAAAGCAGCCAAACACATCCAAAGAAAACAAAGATGACACATACAGAATCACAGTTTTGGTGACCGCATTGGGACAGCAGACATTTTGGGTCATGTTGCATATAACAGATAAAAAGGTGAGTATCACCATCTTTTTTTCTTTAATATGGATGTACTTAACATATCCTGTCAGTTACCTCTGTGCATATGTGTCTACCTCATCCATGCACTGCAGTCGGTTTGCAGATGGGGAGGTACTGCGGGGGAATGCCTTATCTTTTCACATGAAGCTGCAGAGAGTATCTCCATTTTCTGATTCCCCCATCCTTTAGATTCAAGTCTCATCCCTCTGCTGACAGCTGTGCACTGTAACGTCCAGGAGACCCTTACCTTCCTCCAGAGCTCCAGTCTTCTCGGAAGCTGGCGATGGAGGCGGGGAAGGAGGCAGGTTGGCTGACTCTTCGACTGCTAGAAATCAAACAGTGAAAATGAGATACAGCAATTAATTCCCAGGAGACCGACGCTTGACACAAGCTGCAGTCAGCCTGTTCTGCCCAGCTGAGAGAATTATTCAATGGGGATTGTGCCTAGTAGGTTTTCAGATAGACCCTTTCAGAATACATGGATTTTAAAAGTTATAAACAAACAGATTTCTTTTTTAGGTGGTATGAATTATTTTCAAAATTCTGGTCAGAATACAATAGAAAAATCAAGTACAAAATTATCTTTTAACCTGTATTGCCACTTAGAAAACCTTCAGTCACCCAAGGCAACAACAATAAAGCATCTGAGCATGAGAGATTTTATAAATTCACACTGACTATCAGAAACTGGCGTCCAATCTCTTCAATATACCTTGAGTTCATGAACAAAAAACATTCTGCATGTCTTTTTTTTTTTTTTCTTCTACTGAATTCAAGGTTAATCACAGAATACATGCAAACATTGCTTGTCTAAATACAACAGACATGAGCATAGGGAACTCACGTCAGCCATGACATATTAGTGATTCAGCTGCGCAAGGTGCAGTGAAATCTTAGATGCACTTAGACTAGGTTTTAGATTAATTCCCAGTCACGAGACCAGATGCCGAAAACAGATGATGGTTTTTCAGTTATTTCAATTCAAGTACGATGAAATCCTAAACAACCCGCTTCTTAAAAGAACTCAGCATAACCTCTGCATCTGATTTCATACCAATCGCTTTGAGACATTTTTTCTTTAAAGACAGATCCACTACCAGGGCTTATAAAATTAAAAAACAAAACAAAACCCCCCCCCCCCCCCCAAAAAAAAAACAAAACCCAAAACCCTAAGAAATCTGTTTTAACATATCTGTCTTGTAAATCTCACCTCTCAACAGGCAGATCTCAGTTTCTGATTCAGGGCTTCCTCCCGAACATAGAAGGGCCAGTTTCTAAGCCCCAGCAGATTTTGCCAGACCTCCTCCTATTGATTTCCATGTGGTTTGGAAGAGACCCTTATGTGACTTGTCATTAAGATGTGCTGTCCAGGGACAGGGTATTTAGATCTTCAGCACAATGTAATTTTATCTGCACCTATTGAATGCTCACTGACTACAGGAACCGTAATGCCAACCCTTGCTCACTGAAGACATACTTCTCACAGTATTTTTAAAATGTCTTATCTAACTAGATGGAACTGAATATCCATTTTGCCTCGCCCAGGCCCCAGTGAAACAATCTGTGCTTAAATATGCATGAAGTGGTTTGCAGAATTGGGGTCTTTCGTGTAAAACTGAGTCTCTGTAAAGAAGGGAATTACCAAGCAACACATCTCCCTGCTGCAGTTCAAAATAAGTTCAATGAAGCAAAAGACCTTGGGAACCAAATTTCCAACAAATATTCTAAATTACTCATTGACTTTAATTCATTCCAAAGCAGGGTCCAGCCACTGTACCGAAAAAAGCAGAGTGCCTGTAGGGAAAAATACCACCAGGCGTGATTTTGATTTGATCACAACGTACATGTGCTCAGCAGAACTTATCCCGGGGCAGGCTTGCAAGACTTGCCCTACCTCAGGACAGAGTACGGCCTTTCTCTGGCCTTTGGTGTACGTGTTTCCATTTACTGGGGAAGTGTTCTGGCGGGGAAGAAGCACTGTAGGTACCACTGGCTGCATACTTACCTCTTATATACACAGCTGTAACTTTTTTTGTAGTATACATACACAAAACATTTGCAGACACAAGGATACTTTGATCATTCTTCATCTCATTTTACCTAAAGGTAGTGGTCCAGGCTGATCTTTGTGCTGGGCTTCTTTTTCCTGTTCACCTTTCAGGACTGCTACAGCTTCAGCTGTTACTACTTCTACTATCCTTGCAGACACTTCTTCTGTGGCAGCAGCAAAGTTAGAAAAAACAAAGACAAGTATACTAATGAGAACAATGTTTTAAAATTATAAAGATTAGCTTAAACAATAAAAAATGGAAGCTGACAATCCATTTTTAAAAGGTAATTTTTTTTCCTGAAATACAAGCAAACCATTAAAAATAAAATAGAAGGACCAGATATTCCAAAGATCTCAGTGGAAAATGCTGAGTACTTAGGAAAAAAAAAAAAAAAAAAAGGCCCCAGCTTTTACAGTAAGATGCACAAAGCATCATTATTAACTGCTCGCTCTTAGTTCTGTTAGGGACAATGCACAGCAACTGCAAAATTTTAGGATGATCATTTATTAAACGTCTAGAAGTATTTTTTGCAGGTACTGTTTTGCAAACAAGGGTAGAACGGCCAGCTGAGTAATGAGATTTCTTGACGTTTAATATATGGAGTTAGCTGCATTCTTACACACACTTTGGATGATAATTCCTCCTCATCAGCACACAGTACGCATTAAAGGCATTTCCCAAACAGACATCTAAGGATATGCATATGAGAGACTTAAATGGAAGGGCCAAATAACATTTCCGTATGACTAAAATGTGTACTTTGACCTCCTCACCCCTTTTAAGACTGCAACATAAAGCTTTATTTAAACAGTAGGTCTGAATACCGTGCAGAGGCACGGCAGAGGATGACTTTTGTTTGGTGGGATGAGCTCTCAGGTCCTGATCTCAGACACAGGCTCGGCTCCTGGCCGCTTGCTCTTGCCGTGCTCGGCACAGGGAAGGGGGACACGTGCGAAGCTGGCTGAGGCATCGTATGCTCGACAGCTGAGTGTCCTGGGACCTGTGGTTTGCTCTTCCCCACCATCTCTCAACATCCGAGAGGGGCTGAGGAACCGAGTGCTCTGGTGATCAGAGGGTGGCAGTGGGACCACATAGAGGAAGTACTTCCAAAACTGAGAAATTGTATCTCATCTTGGCTCTAGACCCACTCAAAGGTGCAGTGAAATGTCATCAGGCACACAACTGCACATGGAAGTAACCAGAGAGGTCTCCTGCCCTAAGGGCACTTCAGGCACCTTTGATCAAACAAACCAAGGCCTTAAGGGTTGGCCCAGCAGAACCATCTACAAAGGAATTCGGAGAAAAAGCTTCTGTTTTCTCAACTGTGTATTAGCCCACTTTCCCTTACTCATTAATCAACATATTCCTTCCTCTCATAGCCAAACTCAGTGGAAATAAACCCGTTCACTCTCCAGCTACTTCTGAGCGCTGGCTGAGAGTTGTTTCAAATGCAGGGCAGGGGACCCGACATGGAGCTGAGCCCTAGGGAGGCAACAAGCTGCGCGGCCATGGGCCCACCAGCTCCACAGCTGGGCAGGCACCTGAGAACAAGAGCAAGAATATCAGTGCTGCTGCACCTCTCGCATGTAGACAGAGGTTTGTTACGGCAGACGGCAATACACCCTGCTCCTGCCAGGAGACGCTGGCAGAGCCCCCATTAATCACCATCCCAAGGGCAGGAATAAAAGCTCTCTGCTTACCCATTACCATGTCCTTCAGGCAAGGACCGTCGGGGAAGGGGAAGTATATTTAAATCAATGCCCTACATGTAACTTTACAGCAATCACCCTAACAAGGGACGCTGTCCATTAGATTAATAATGATGATTTCTTCTCACTGTTAGTACTCTTATAGAATTCCTTTGTACTTTTAATGTAAAGTTACTCCTCTTCATTTGTCCTTTAGAAAAGCTGATTTTTTTCTCCCAAAAGGCACAGATGTGAGTTACTTTCACAGTCATGCTTGTCTAAACCCAAAGTGCTACGTTAATCTCTCTTTTGCACAAACTATGTAATGAGAGATTAAAAAATCCCACCCACTGGCAAAGAACATTTATAATTGTTGGTATTTATATCTTACAATTCACTTCCCTCCCAACTGGTCGCCAGGAGGGCAGTGACTGCAGTAATTTTATGGGCTGCAGCCAATAGCAGGAGTAGATGGATGAGTATGTCAGAACTACCACCAAGCAATGACAAAAATAAGCTGATTTAAAAAAACTGTTAGCCCAAGAATACATGAGTATAAACTTGCCAAGGATAAATTCAGACTAGAAATCTGAAGACTGAAGTTCTGGCAGTCTTCCACATAGCACGAAACAACTCAACTGGTTTTGAGATGGAGCTCGATACATTTACGAAAGGGACTACATATGATATAGATGCCTGTATTAGCAAGAGACTGCGTATGGCAGCTTTAGTTCTCTGTCCCTCTATTCAACAACACACCCCTAGAATGAGACGAAACTACACTTTGTTGTTAAGCAGATCAAATCGAGCACCGTAACCCCATAAATCAAGTCATGCATGAGGCTAGTCCTATGGACCAAAGAATGGGGATATTGATTTAAAGCCCATCAGTCTTTCCAGCTGCCTTCCCTGCATCTCATTTTGGGGTTTTTCGAATTTCTCCTGCTTCCACGTCTGTTGGATGCTGGGGGTGCTTCGCAGCACCTCTTGGTTCCTTCCTCTTGTAAGAAACATGGCAGAGGAACCATGTCATGTGGTGCTGCTGTTGCAGAGCAGTGGACTGGGCACGAACGGTCCCTCGGAATCATTACAGGTCCTGACCATTCCCTGTGTTGTGAGGCACACACAGGCTGCGAAGCACAAGCGACGCTGGAGAAAACTGGGAGAACGAACCTGTGCTTTGGCCCATCCTCTTCCTGCTGCAGCACCTTGCATGGGTAGGATGTGCTGGTAGGAAACAAACTGCTCTTCCATAAAGCGTCCTTTGATACTCGCTATATCCCTGTTCAGATTCTGCTCTTTCAGAATGGGAAATATTTTCACATGAAATTTTAAGAAAAAGCTCCAATTAATTTTTCAGACAAGGAATATGCAAATGTATACCACATTTAGTACCCTGGAGCATATCCAAAGGAAACCCACTCGGTCACCTGCTCTCCACCACTCAAGCTGCTGCAAGACTCCTCCCAGCAAGGTAACACAAACCCCTATTAAAAATAGCCTCCTTTATTACAGAATTTATACTTGTTCACACCTGGTTCTGGCATGCAAATGGGCTCTCCAAGGCTGGAAGACAGTTCCTGCCTTCTTGGCTCTCTTCCTGATTTAATCTGCTTGGGACAAAGATTATCTTCCACGGAGAGATATGCCTGGAGGTGAAAGGTGGCCTCCCAAAAATTGGAAATGTCAATTTCAAGCTATACAAAATGAGTAAATAAAAATACAAATGGCCTCTGGGTTTTGGACTTGGTTTTTTGTTTGGTTGGGCTTTTTTAATCAAGAAAGGCTCACTTCTGAACACTCTGTTGATGGATATTTTGGGTGACACGGGAGGCACAGGCAGTTCGCCAGAAGAGCAGTGCTTTTGCTATACATGACTGCTGCAAAAGGACAGACATTTTTGTACTAATGGACACTATAAATAGCAGATCCAATGGGTAAGTCAAATCCTCACAGGGCAGCTATTGAGACTCTTCATAGTTTCCTTATGGTTCAGTTAAAGTTCAAGGAAGCCTAATGATAAAGAAAAAGAAAAAGGAGAGTTAACCAGCCTGGATGCCAGGCAAATTCTTCACAGCCTAAAAGCTCTGGGTTCATTAAAGATAGATTTGCTTGTAGAGATTTATTTTCCCTCTCTTTGAGCACACAGACATACTCTACTTTGTGCCACAAAAATGGCACTAAGAAATGACAAGTAACACCAAATATATGTTCCTTAAAGGCAACAGGAATCTTAGCTTCACATGAGACTCCAGCACGATGAAGAATAGCAACATGGCTTTCCTTTGCATTTTGCAAAGAGTAAAATGCTGTTCCTTTTTACCAAGATGTCAGCTGCTCATGATACAGGACACACACTGAGTCTCCCAGTCTGATTTCAGGGAATGTGGTACCCAAAAGTACAGGTGGTCCTCGAATGTGATGTCCATAATGGAGAGGAGACATTGTGAAAGATCCTCAGCACGAGCTTTCAAAAGCCCCCTGACAATGAGCAGGCTGAGCCAAGAGGCCAGGAGCTAACACAGAGAGATGGGGATTCTACTGCTCCCTTAAAGGTTGTCACTTCAGACCAAGCTCCAATGGGGCTGTCACATCAAGTCTGCCCAGTTGCTACTAGAGCCGTGGCTGCTCTCTGGCAGGAACCGGACTGTCCTGATGAGAGAGCAGCCGTCTGAATTGGGCACTACACTAATTTAAACCAAAGTTAAAACTCAAACCAGTAAGTACTCACTGCTCCTGGTCTAGGAAGACAGCTCAATTCTTCTACAAAGTATGACAAACCCCAGTCTCCAGCATGCCAAATTGGGACATCTGCAGTCTCCCTGCCCCACACAACTCAGGGGTACAAACTAGGATGAACAGGAGATGCTGAACCAGCTGCTGATGGTATTGGGAGCCACAGTCTTTCTTCTTTGCTGGATTTAGGTGGCCTCCTGCCTCCAAAAGCTGCTGCCCTCCTCATAAGCATACCCAAGGGCACAACAGTTGCCCAATCCCCACCCCAGCTTGCTCTGGCATCAACGTTTAAAATGCAGTAGGTGTCATCTGGACACCTGAGACAGACCCCTTCACTGAAGGATACTCAATCAGGAGCCATTAAGCAAGGTTACATGCAAGAGCGTAGCTACAGCCGAACCAAATATCTGGGATCAGACCCTGTAGAAGGTCAAGGTGTTGCGCCAAAGCCCTCCTTCATTTCTTATTGATGCTGCTGCAGTTGTCAATGGACTGCAGATGTCTCTACTGGCACCTAAATCCATTACCTACAGTACTTCAATTTCCCAGGAAACGTTTCCAGTCCATTAAGTTTTTTAGCAGACAGGTTTACCAGTCCCAGAGACAGATGTAGAGATGGTTGCAAGAGTCTTTAAAAAAAGGTGTCTGAGCTTTCACCAAATATTTCCAGAAAATTGTTAGAAATAATTGGCAACTATAAAGGCAAGAGTAAAAATTAGATCTGTGACACATCTCCGCAGCGATGTGTGGTGTCTGCTCCCTTTGCGCCCTTTTTTTTTAATGTTTTTTCTTCAGCCTCAGGCACTTTTTCTCTTGAACCTACCATAACCTCGGGCTCAGTCCGTTAAGGAGCTGTGTTTGGTATGAACACCACTTCCTTGCTGAAACTGTTCAGGCCCAGATATTTACCTCCAACAGCCCTCATCCAGCACTACCTTTTATCTTCTTCTCTTTCCCTCTTACTCCTCGATGCAACACTGCATTATTATTCCGAGGATTGTTTTTGACAGGAGAAACTTCTTATGAGCAGAGCTCACAGCATCTTCCTGCCTCGCGGGGACGTGCATGGTGCTGCCCTGCCGCAGGGATCCTGCTGGCAGAGGAGCCGGGGCTGGTACAGCTCTCCCTGGGGAACAGCCGGCTCATCAGCTCACATAACAATGTCCGTGATTTCTCAGGCCAGAGTTGCCCCGGTCAGACCAGAGTTTGTCCCCCCAGCTCTTCTTCTCCTTCCCCAACCGCAGCCGCCCGTGTTTCATTACTGCTGTTCAGCAGTTTGCTCAGCCCACCTGTCACTTCTGCCCACCTGAGCACCCATTTCACAGCAACAGGGAGAGCTCCGCCTGAAAAGAAAAAGCATTTCATGTCCCCACAACTTCTCAGAGACACTCTTCCCAGCCTGGAGCAGCATTGCTCCCCTCTCTTTCTAGCCAATACCAACACGGTGGCAGTTTATTTGCCGTAGCTGTGCAAGATGCCATCTGGTCTCTGCAAAGCAGAACTTGTTTAAGGCATAAACAAAGTTTAACGTGCTGGAACTGCACGGCACAACAAATGTTCCAGGAGAAAACCAAAGGAAAGCCATGATAGGAAGGAGGTACGGAGAGGAGGAGACTGAAAATTGTGTCAAAACTTCACATGCATTCACAATGTCACCCCTCAGATGCCTACCCAGAAAATTAACAGTGAGCTCGGCTAAAGCAAAGGGTAATTAACACTCCTGGAGCACTGAGGCTAAAACAGAGATAAAGAAAGATGCAAACAGATGGAAAGGATAAAATAATATGTTGCATTAATTTTGCTACATTTTAGGGAAGGAACACAGGCAGAGAACAGCAAAAGGATTAGCTACATGTGTGCTTGCAGAATAGGGAAAACAAAGCAATTTCAGTCGAAATGTCCCTGTCAAAATCCTCAGTGGGGTGCAGAGCAGTTTCCAAGGCAACCAGCACTAATTGTTGGCACAGTGGAATCCACTCGACAACAAAAGCACAGAGGAACCTGCGCGGCTTAGTGAGGCAAAATACCCCAAATATATTCCTGCAGAAAGGAAAGATATAAAGCGGCTATTTGCTATCTTTGATAATTTGAAAAGCAAACAGAACCTATGGATTTCCCCCCCCCCGCCCCGGGTAGTGTAATTCCAAGTGCAGCAGGACTATAAACCCAATAGCTATTCGATTTGTTTAGAGGCATTAGCCAGTCCCCTAAGGACAGGCCCTGAATTCACACCCAGCTCTACTGGAAGCTGGTGGGCTCTTGTTTGAGTCAAGACTGCTGAAACACTGGGGAAAAGACGACCTGGGCTTTACCCAGTGACATTTCTGATGGAAAAAACAAAGACCCATCCTGGACTTTTATCCCTGGAACCATGACAACTCTAGGTACTATCTTTTACACTTGGATTAAGAGAGAAACGCACAGCAGCAATCAAAGCAGTACGAGTGAATTGTATAAAACCCAAATAATGCCAACAGATTAGTGCTTGCAATTGAAGAAAAAAGCAGTAACATAGCTTTACAGAATTCAAATATTTGCTCTCAAATGGCTTTTGTGAGTGTAAATATTTTGCTGTAAGTACGTCCTTGATCTAGATGTTGGCAATATCAACAGTAATTGGCAGGAGGTATGAAGGCAAATAATGGGAACATCAGCTTTTAAATTAAATGAAACCGCAACACAACTGACAAGTTCCATTTCCCTAATAAACTCATTGACTTTAAGCTATCGTAGCATCAATGAGGATAGTGACAGATTAATTCAGCCACCAGGATTTACCAGCTAACCAACTGAACAGGTCAGAAAAGGCTTGTATTTTGGCAAAGAAAGAGCTTTGATTGTTTAAATGCTTTGAAACTCAAAGGTATAAACACTCAGACTTCCTTTGGGGAAAGAGGTATTGCAGTGGCTATGTGAAAGCAGCACGCATGGGGGAGCTACAGCTGGATACCTGGCCCAGCAGCTTCAGGCCCTGGTGCGCCCCAGAGCAAACAGCTAATGCCTCCGTGTTTGGGGGTACTTCAGGTACTCAACAACCCCTCCTGCCTTCTCCTTAAACTCAAGATTGTAAAGTTGACTTGCCATTAATCAGCCCCTTAACATATCTGCTTTACAACAGAGTAAATCTGGTGCAAAATCAGTGTCCCAGCTGGAGCTGAGCTGTGTTGGACCGGTTGTGCTCTGGTACAGATGAATGGGAAGCTGCAGGGCAGTTTGTCGGTGCATCCCTGGCTGCTCCGCAGCGTTCGGGGCAGCAGCAGCCCAGAGCTCAGGCTGCCTGTCCTTGGAACACTCCCACACCTTCGGGGTGGACTTCGCCTCCACTGCCTGACTGCATTTTCCTGATCACCTTCTACAGTGAGAGAATTGGACAGGTAGTTCGAATCTCCAAGTGGCAAAATCCAAAGTGAACTCACGCTAGGAGTTAGGAGCAATTCAGAAAGCTCCAGCGAGCCTCCTCCTCCGGCTCCCCAACAGCCCTGTGCTCTGCCCTGCTGTCTAGCAGTTGTAAAACAGAACACCAAGGGATCAGTCCCCACACACCCCTCATCCCCTTGAAATACGAAAGTCTGTTAAAAAAGGCGTCATACCAATGTCAGTACAATAAAGCAATGCTTTTAAAATGAGCCCTCATTACTGCAAATTCTTGCTCCCTGTGCATCCCCTGAGTCGTATCTTCTTAAGTCTACTGCCTGGAACAAAATATTTACTGCTGTCAGCATTTCCCCAGCCAAGTCAGAGGTGGGAAAAGCTAATCAGTTCTGTTTTGTCTGATGCACTGGTAACACAATTTACAGCTAACATGCAATATTGAAGCAAACACCACCAGACCCTCAGCCAGGGCAACACAAGGAGGTCCCACTGCCTTTCCCAGGACTTGCTATCAGCTAAAAGCATCACTTGCACATACAAAGCAGCTATAGCTATCTTTCATTAAACATTAAACAGGAGTCCTAAACTCCTTAGGACTCACGCGGTAGAAACCACTTCAAAACAAAGAACCGGATATTTAATCCTTTGAGTGTCAGTAAATACACGTAACAGGTAACTCACTCTAAAAATCAATATTTGTTTTGAATTTCAGTACAAGTCAAGATTTTAAACAAACAGGCTTTTAAGAACTAATTCACTTTTAATATAAAATGGGAGAACAGCCCATAGGAGTCAATGGAGCTTCAGCCACCTACAGCAGGAGGTGACATGTCCCTTAAAGTTCATTTTTAGCTCCTTTTGAGCCGATTTTAAACACTTTTTACAGTGCTTCCTGTGATCTTTTTACAAAAGAACTCGAAGTATGCTACACAACTGCTGAATTTAAGTTTAAAATTAACATTAACCTGTGCATGAGTCGTGTGGGATTTCTAGTTGTGCCTGGTCAGAAGGACTAAAGATCATTCTGTCAATGCAACAGAATTTTGGTTCATCCCATCAGGGGATATGGTGACACATAAAACGCAGCAATACCATGCCCTGCTCAGCCTTGGGCTCACGCTGCCAGTCCAATCCTGCTTGACCAGCTGGCTCTGCAATGCAGCAGCAGCTGCATGGCTGATCTCTTCCCAGCTCTGCTTCCCAGCCTAGCCCCGTACCTCCTCCAAGACAGCGGTCTGTCTTCTGTCAACCACGAGGAATGGTGTTGTGTACTTACAAATGAGTGTGTGAGCATTCCCACAGACAGGCAGAGCAGGACAGGTCCCATGTCACATATAAATTAACCCAGTCCTGCAGAGGTCACGACGTGGATGGGTTTTCAGAGCAGTTCTCAGCTCTGCTCAGCAGTTCTGCCGCCTCTCCCCTCCTCTTGTGGCACTGCCCCCGTGGAAGGGAGCCTTGTCTCTGCTGGGTCACCATCTCTGACCGAAACTCATCCCTGACTGCTCACACAGCCTGTTCACGTCCACTGCCTGCCCACCCTTGGAGACTACTGGCTCATACCTCCAAGTGTGTGAAGCGATTAGGAAAGAGAAACACACACCTACTCTTGCAGAAGAAAGGTGCACGAGATACACATAAAAGCCCTCAGTGCACCTTTGGAACTACCTCTTGCACTTTTTCTGACAGACCTGTCTTGTCTGGGCACTTACACACCTGCAAGCTTTCGCAGCCACAGTGATGGGGACACCTGGGTGCTATGGGGAGAGCTGAGACCAGGGTTTGGGTCACAGCAGCCACGGGGAGAGGTCTGCATCCAAAGGCTCTCAAGTGTACAGAAAATGAGAAGTGGCTGTGGAAATTCAAGGTCACAGAGGAGCTACGCTGGATGGCTGGGATAAAGCTGGGAGTACATAGAGAGAAGAAAAAAAAAAAAAAAGCCAGAGGCAACATAAGTGAGAAAAGAGAGGAAAAGAAGGAAGAGCTGACAGAGCAATTCTTTAGAAGGACAATATAGTCTTAAATAGAGAGAAAGGATGACAGTGAAAGGAAAGAGAAAGCAACTCATGACAGGACCAGCTAAGGATTAGCTCCCTTTGCAGCTCACCAACATCCTGCGCAGGCTGTGTTACCCTGGATTTGGCACATACCCCAGCTTTGGGGTAAAAAGTAATAGTCACACCTGAAGCCTTTTTCTTCTCTAATACGTGGTGCAAGACTATGGATGAAAACAGTTTGGGTATGTCAGCAAGACTGCCACATCTCCGCAGCATCGGCAGCTGATACTTCTGCTCTTCTTTATTAATGTATGTCTCGCCAGATGCACGGGCTGCATGGACGGAGGACCAGACTGTAAATTAGTTTTATCATAACTGCCATAGTTATATAGGTTGCTGGGAGCTGTACCAAACCGATCATATATCACTACGAATTAGTCTCAAGGAAAGAAATAGGAACAAAAAAGTAAAAAACCTTGGGTTTATTTTCCCCTCCCAAAGTATAAAGTGCTTCCAAGTGAAACTGATTTCTGCGAAGTATTCAATCTACTCAGTCCTGAGTGAAAATGATTCTCTGGGAAGCAGCTAACAGGTTTTCCTGCCTTGGAGATAATGCTGTCTCACAGTTATTTTTCCATATACTGCATGCAATTAAAGTATTCAAGTTTTGACCAGGTATTTTCCACACACAGGAGAATAGCTCACTCACATGATCTAGCGTACACAGCTGGGGTGCCTTGAGGTTCCTGCACTTTTTGCATGTCTTGAGGAGTGCCTCAATAATAACAACCCCCCCAAAAAACCAACTAAGGCTGCATTTCTGAACCATCACCTCAGAATGGGTTTTCCAAGCACCACTGACTCCGCTCTGCAGTCGGTCTGTGAAACAGCACAGGAAAACGTAAATGTTTTGCTCAGCACCTCCTAACCTCCTAAGTCAAAATGACAGTGTCAAAACCAGCACGTAGCCCTCTCTGAGTCCTGCCTTTCAACCTTTTCACAGGTGGTATGGACAGACACTGGATCATCAGTGCTCATCTGCCAGCTAATGCCAGCCGCATTATGCTGCTTTCCATCCCTTCAGCTGGCAAAGGCAAGCAAACCTGTATTAATGATAAGGTTTTAAAGTGAGCAGTTAATCTACCAGTAGCGACTCCACGAAACGGAAAAACCCAAACCAAACACCAGTACATGTAGGATTTGCTGTCCTTACTCAGGATATGAATATAGCATGAGAACAGATGATTTTTTTTCTCTATATTGTAACCTCACAGACTAAAACAGCAGGGAAGACAAAGAGAGGAGTTTTATACCTGGCTTCCTTCTAATCTTTGAGTTCCTCACTCAAATTAAAACCCAGATTGCCTTAGCAGTCCAGTTTTAATACAGAGTAGTTCATCAGGGTTAGATAAATATAGGCACAAATTTATTGGTTGGACTGACACGCTTATTTTTCACCATAGATAAGCCCCAAAGTACTATTTCCTTTCCATTTCCACAAAAGCTGTGCCTCAGTGAGGACAGCAGAGTGAGGTCCCCATTGCAAAGTGCTCCCAGTCTCTTTCCTCACCTACCCTGTCTCTTTTAACCTTGAGAAGCAAATGCTTAGAGGAAAAGGGAAAAAAGAAATAATCCCGCTTTCCTTTGTCAGACAGCCTGGCTGTGGCTCAGAGCCATTACAGAGAGACTGTGCACTCCTGAATGCTAAATAAGCTCCCAGGCTACATACTTTCTCTCAGTGGAGCTTAAAAAGAGATCTCACTCCACGCAGGGACGTGTTGGCATGGCAACACAGAAAAAAAGAAATCAGCAATGCCTGGCACTCCTCGCAGGAGCAGCAGACAGTTTGTGCGACTCTCGTTTTGGTAAGTGATCTGATGGCACCTACCTCCTCTCTGCCCAAGGTTAACCCCGTGCCCGGGGGCATGTGGAAGGGCAGACGTCCAGCCCACAGGGAAGACCTGCCTCCATCACCTGGGGATGGCGGGGAGCTGTGCCTTGCGCTGGGATAACCAGCGGTTGGCCAGAGCTGGGAAGCGCACCAAGCCACATGCACCAGCCTCCGTAATGGGGAAAGGGGAGGAATGGATTTGTGAAGTGTGGGGGTGAGTCAGTTAACGACCATGGGTCCAGACTCTGGTGCTCCACAGCGTGAGACCCTGAGAGCTGCTGATTGCCTGTGCACAGGGTGAGGGGCCAGGAAATGAGGCAGGCAATGCCCACCAGCACGTCCCGGGCTGTCACCTAAGAACCTGCTGCTTCCCTTTCAAGGTGACTTTGGAGAAGAGGTTGTCATTTCAGCTCTGCCTGAAACAAGAGCAGCTGTGTGTCTGCAAAACAAGGCTCTGTTGTTTGGTAATGAACCTTCCTCCAAATCTTCCTGCCCTCGGATCAAAACTGGAATGGAAAATTATATGCTGGCACAGTCCTCAGCGATACCACTTTGCAGCTGCAATTGCAAAGACCTCTGCCCACTGCCAAATATCGCCCAGTACTCCTGCACGCCCTTCATGTTGCCATCCTGGGGATGGAGAGACTGATGGCTTCCCTTTAGACGTGACAGGGAAGAGCCATCGAAGCACTCCACCTCCACCTTTCTGCAAGGGGCAGAGCTGAGCCAAGCCCAGAGGGCAGGAGCTGGCAGAGAGGCAGCATATAGCCCGGCACAGGGCTGAGCCGCCTGTCCGTGTGCTGCAGCCCCCCTGTGGGACCTGTGTGCCCTTTCTCCTGGCTTTTACAAGCCTTACCTACTTTACATGATTCATATAGGCACAAGCAGTCTCCTAACCACACACTGAAAAGGACTCCGGCACAACAGGCCATGATTTGGAACGTGGCCTCTGGACACAGCTCAGCTCATGCCAGCACTGGAGGGTCAAAATCCAGCCCGTGGAAACAGCGAAGTCTGCATTTACAGCCCCCACCAGGGCAGGCAGCCAATCATGGAGGCTGGGGAAGAAGGGATGAGGAGAAAAGACAAAGGGCAAAGTTTTGTCCACAAAAAGGGAAGACAAAAGCAAAAATTTAATTCCAGGATGCATTCCGTATTTGACGGGATATTCATCCCTCAGCAGCAACAGCTATCCCGGCTACAGCAGCCCTCCAAGAATGGCTGCAGATGTTTTCAAAAGGCAACTTTGATAAGCAGCACTCATGGCACCCAGTCTGAATTACCAGTGTGGTTGGAACAACATGTTATGAAATATACTTCCTCCGTATCCCGGCCTTGTTGCATCTCTGAGATTATTATCGATTACGTTTTCTGGGAACACTGACGGCACCAAGTAAGCGCTGGTTGCCAGGCCAACACACTCACAGGCATTTTGCTCTTACTCCTTAAGGAAGCACAGCTGCTTATGCAATTCTCTCTTACAATGCTCATACCGTAACAAGAAAACGCCAAAGTGAATCAAAACACCAACAGAGAGCCCAAAGAAAATATTTGGTTGATGTCTCCTCTTGGCCAGATTCGATGCTGACGTGGCATGATGGAGCAGTTGACTCTAACAGTGTTACTGTACCTGGTTTGAGATATGATTTTCAGAAGTGCACCTGAAGCACACACTGACATTATCAGAATAGCTTTAGGGATAAGAGAGACTGATGACTGAACTTCTCCAAGTGTCTGACTCCCAGCCACGGGAGTCAACGGCACCTGCACACTGGCTTATCTCACCCCACTCCCTTTCAGGCAACAATTTGTCCGTGCTTGCACTGCCCAAAACCGTGCCAGACCCTCCAGCTCCTCCCAATACATTTCAGTCACAGACTGACTGATTTCTGAAGTCTCAATAGGAGGTGGGAGGGCACAGCCATCCCCTCAGAGAGGTTATGGTTGGACAAAATGGGATGTATTACTGGATTTAGTGACTGATAGTGCCAGCCACGGAAAAAGCTGCAGAGACTATTCTCTGCAGCAGTTATTGAGTATTTAAAGTCGGTGAGAAGATAGCTGTGGGTAGGGAACACATGGGAAAAGATGGAATTTCTGTGGCTTCATTCTCAGTCCTCTGCATAGAAGAGCTGAGAAAGATCTCTACAGCAAGCTTAGCAGAGAATGGTAAAAAAACCATTTTTCTACAAGTGCCCCAAAGATAGCTTACTGCCTCCACCTATGTCATGTTCAGCAACATAATTTGAACATGTCTAAAAATATTCCAATAGTGTGTCCCAGAAATGACACTTGTATTACTCTTAACACAGAGAAGAAAAGTTTTAGAAGTCTGGTATGTTTGCCTGTGTCTAAACTGGCAAAGATGATGGTGCACTGTAATTACTGTCACATTTCCTGGACAAAGGGAGGGAGATCAAAATGCCTAATTAACAGCTTCTTTCCCATGGGAGCCGTCAATGACATGGTAAGATGCATTCTTCCACCTTTGTAAAATAAACAACTGAAACAGGACAAACACAGCAATGACATTTATCTTTGAACATCGTTGATTTTGCATCTTTCTGTGCATTTTGTCCATGTTGCTCAAGTCCTGCTGCTTGCTGGAAATGCAACGGCTGGGAGGCACCTTTGGGGAACTGGCATTCAGGGATCTTGTGAGGGGCCCTGGTAACTCCAGGAGGGCTTGGGCAGCAGCAGGACAGCCAGTGCAAACAGCCAAATGAAAAGAAAAGCTCTGACAAAGCAGTCCTGTTGGAAAGAAAGACTAAAAAAGCCTCTGTACAAAGAAGGCCTGTTTGTATGTTTACTGGCAGTGCCATCTGAGTATTATCACTTGTATGGCAACAGAGAGAGGAAAACACACAAAGGAAAAGAAGATAAAATGAGAAGTAACTAGAGGGGGGAAAAACCATTAATACACCATGGGACCAAGCAATGACATGGTGCAGTTTCAGCCTGGAGAGGCTGTCGTGACCCCTTGCACAGAGCTACAATCACTGCGCCCGCACAACTTGCCATGACAGCTCCAGTCCTGGCCCTTGTGGGCTGAGCGCCCTGAGCCAGCAGAACTAGGCGTCACAGTGATTTTCTAACAGTACAGTGGTGGCGAGGGCCAGGAACAAGATCCTCTTTACCTAAAGAGTGGCTATGACAAGGCAAGGCTAGGAAAGACAATGGGGTACAGGCTGTTTCCCTGACACACTGCCAGGTGGCTGAAACCAGCACTATCCCTCTCTTCACCATGGCTTTTTTGCATAGCCAACCTAAAGGGACTGCGCACCTCTGCTCAAGTATTTACTGGCCATGACCGGGCAGTCATTCAGGCTGACATTCCCTGCAGCTTATTTAAATACGCTTAAAGAGTAGCTGGTCACAGGAACAGATTTGTTGCAGATGCCCATTTAATCTGACTGAACAAAGCCTAAAACAAATGGCTGAATTAGGATAAACTACATTCAGGGCTCTAACATGAATTGCCCCTTGCCACTTTTCTCCTCAGTTGTTCCCTGCAGATTGTGCTATTCCTGCTGCCTGATTCCTCTCCTCTCTGGGGCCGTATCTGCCATCATGCAAAAGCTGTGTTGGCTCCGGATAAACAGATAACACTGAACCTCTTTCTATTGTCCTTACCTTACCTTCCATTTTTCCTCCTTTTCCTGCTCCCCCTTTGCTCCCTCAACAGCTTTCATCTCACAAGCTCTCGGCCCTTCACCTCTCCTTGTTCTCCCTCTGATGGGTCTGCTCACCCCTCACTGCTGCCACTTCTTCATTCCTCTTCACTAGAGCTCCCCCCTCTTTCTGTTCCACTGACAAACAGGTACCAGTCGGAGGGTCCCCCCAGCCACCAAAAATCCCAGCCACCTGTCATTGGCTCCCTCTCACCCACCTTTCCTATAACTCAAGGGCTCTGAAAAACAAGGCAGGAGCACTCAACTTGCAGTCAGTCCACTGTGCTGTGTCAGGAAGTCTGCTACAATTTTCCAGCAGTCTCTTTGCATCTCACATGATTTGAGTACCCTGCCAATTAACGACGGGCTCTGTTTGTCACCCTGGCAGGACGTGTTACTGTCCTTAACGCTGACTGATATCAGGACAGAGCCACATCCTGAGGCTCTGGTAAGAGGATTTCAGGAAATGCTTTCCCTTCATCTGTCAAAAAAAGAATTCATCAAATAACTGTGTGAAAACCATAGCCAAACCCCCTCCGATTATAAACCTGAATTTGGCATATAATGAAGAAAGCACTCAGCCAGCTGAGTCACTGTACATAAAGACATATTGTAGAAGATGCTTCACAATACATCTAACTACTTTTACCCCTAATTATATAAATTTGACAGGTTAGTCATAGTACTGAAAAGAAAAATAAATGCATTTTAAGTGTAAAAAAACCAAACCTTTGCAGCTTGATGTTCCTTGCAAGACAAACACGATGGATTGTGTTGAATTGCTGGTTCCCAGAGAACGCTGCAGCACATCTGTACTGCTCCTCAGCGCTTCCTCCCAGTTAGCTGACCAGGACTTTTCAGTAAGCAAAGAAAAGGCTGACACTCTTGTATCTCATTGTAAGTCAAACACATCCTGTGCTTTACCATGGGGTCCAATCCAAAGCTTTCCACATCAGCCCACTTCAGAGTGAGTTTCTGAAGATTACTCTATCACGCCTCCTTTGCAGCACACATCTCATGTGACGTGAAAATGTTTGGCTTGGTAAGAGCTACGGATCTCATCCTCCCCTCTTAGTACTTCCAAATCCTCACTAAAGATGCTGCATATGTGTGCAGGTAAGAAAGAACATGGACAGGCATGGATCAGGGAGAGAACAGTGAAACTCAGTGGATCTCAGGCTGTGGGGTGCTGCAGACCACCCCAAAGGCAAGCTGTCTTCAGGAGCCCCTCGGGAGCAGCATAGGACTTGTGGCTGGCAGAGGCACAGGACTGAGGAGGGAGTGGGTCTGAGCTGGTCTGCCAGGGGCAGTTCAAGTCTAAATGCAAATATATATACACAAATATATAACATATATACACAAATACACATAAAAAGGAACAGATGCTTTACCACCCTTACTTGTATCACATCCATAACAGCTTCTGACATGCTGTGCCAAAAAACCCGGCCTATTCTCTCTCATGTATTTGCTCGTGACTTCAGTTGATGCCGGATCAGGCCCTGAGGCTGCCCTGTCCACAGCACTGTGCACTCTCCCACGTTCCCATCGGTCCATTTGAAAGGAGGGCATTGATGTGTCTCCATAATGCAGCCATTACCAGCACGATACCGAGACAGATCAATCAAAGGCAACACAACAGCCAAATTCAGAGGCTTCCAAAATTGAGGTCAGACTCAATAACTCTTAGACAGACGCCAAGAGAGAGAGACACATATATACAGGAAGGCAAATTTTAACTGTGCAAACCTAAAAACGTCACTTGCAGTGATGGATTGGATGCGTTTTGGCAAGAACTGTTATTTCCTCCCCCATTACCACCCCTCGCCTCTGCACCAGCGTTAGCAGAAGGTGCCTTTGTCCCGGTGGCCTGACTCTAACCTTTCCCTTAACACACAGCCCTCAGATTTTACAGCACGAGCCCTGCAGATAGGTGCCCTGCTGCTCTGCTGTGCCCCGAAGGGACTATTGCACTGCTGCAGAATACCTTTCCCTACAGGAGGCCCATTTTGTGACTAACTCCCAGCTCCTGGGTCAGTCAGGTGCCAGAGAGCTTCCTTAGGTGAAATGCTTCAAAATGTAACTGAGCTCTCATCAGCAGGGATGGGGCAACAGGCAGCTGCCTGGGAAATGCCCTGTTTATACTACTGCTCCGCTGCAGATGAGCTGGTTGTTGCAGTTGCTGGGGATTTACGGACTCCGACACGAAGGCTGAAAAGCCAGAGATTTTCCTAAGGTTGTGGTGCTGGACTTGCACCAGGGAAAAGAAAATCCCTGTAAATCCACTCAAACCCACAGTTTGGCTTAATTATCTCAGTCCACCTTGGCTTCCTGTGCATTTTCTCCTCAGCTGTTTGGAGTCAGTAAGCTAATGCAAATGATTAAATGATTCACATTATTGGTAATTGCGTGTATCAGAGTGGTATTTAAAAACTCTACCTGATACGACACCCCACTGCAGTTAACATTTGCAAGCAAATACAGCAAAGATGACTGAACTTCATGGCAAATGGCAATCCTGATTTCAAGATCAAACACCAAAAATCCACCTCTAAACTTTCTGCTTCACAACACATTAAGCATATCCAGCTAGAAAATACTAGTGTAAGATGGCAACGCACTCCCCGGTCCCCTTCTACCACCACAGTAAGAAGCCAACATGTTTCTCCTTCAAAAAGAGAAAAATGATTAAAAATATATCCTAAGTATCTTAAGATTATTTATGTTGCATTAATTAAATAGTGGCTTAAGCAGTGTGTGAGTGTGCAGTGCACAAGTTTCCAGAGAGCTAGAAATTCATGCATAAAAGGAAGCAGTTTTAGGGACTTTTCTGGTGTTCAAGGACAAAGAAAGATGCCACAAGAAAAGCTATATTAAGACTCCTAAACAAAACCTGTATGTATCGACAGTAAATCTCCACACCAGAGATCTCACAATCTAAGCAGACAGCGAGAAAAAGGCAGGGGAGGAAGAAATGGGGCCACAAAGTGGTGACTGAAGCAAACTTCACCCTGATCTAGAGCAGTCTTGTTCTTGGCAAGTGTATGTCCGCAGTCCCACTGCCTCCTCTAGACTATACCATCTCATTTTTACTTGTTCTGCTGTTTAACCCCTTGCCTCAAAAAGCAACAGGAAAATACACTACTACGATGCCCGCTGATGGGCAGCAGTGGTTCCCACCTCCTCTCACCCACTAGCTGAAAACTCCTCAATTAAACGTTCAAGTCTCTCTTGGACACTGACAACTGCATAGCTTGAGACAGCCTGAGAAGAGCATTTTTCTCCTCTCTTTCTAAGGAGAGGAAATTCCTCTTCATCCTCTAAAGTTATTCCCACTTCTCTATGTGTATGGGTGGGACTTGTCCAAGACTGAGTGAAAAATCTGTGGCAAAGAAGAGAAACAGGCTGAGTCTTCCCATGGCCCACGCCAAGCCCTAAGAACTGCAGCATCTTACCTCTGTGATTCCTGTACATCTGTTCCTGCTTATTTGCTGGCTAAGCATAGCACAAAGGTGAGTTACAGCAAAGAGACAAGACCTTGTTATCATCCCCCCAAACAATCATCAACAGTGTGCTCACCTGAATGCTTACATAGGATTTCTTTTACACTTAGCTTTCGACTTCTGGGTATCCACAAGAAGACACTCTTTAAATTTAAACCCATTTACTTTTAGCAGAGAGATCCATTTCCAGCACAATTGCTTATGAAATGACTGTAGGGTCCAAGAGCCTTAAAATTCTCCAGCTGCTGAGAAATTATGGATAGCATCTCCAAATGCTGTCAACAGCCAACAAACATTGCTAGAAAGATCACTTTAGCATGCATGGATGGATGCATCAAGGGCAGTTGTGTCTGTACAAGAAAAATTCCTCCTGCACTGTGCATTTGGGGTTTAAAGTGGGAACTATGCACAGAGAGAATTAGCATTTACTTCTAAAACAGGAAAATTGCTTTGCATATTTCATTTTGACACAGTCACACTTTTTTTTTTCCCCCCAAATAACAAGCTGAATCCTAAAATCCTAACAGTTTACAAATAGACAAAGCCTCAGTGAGTATCCAGTGAAATATGTCAGGGCAAGTGTGAAAAAATTCTGACGCTGAATTGTGGTATTCCCAGTCAGACTGAGCAACACATTATTCTGCAAATAGTTGGTGGTTTCAGGAAGGTGGTGTTACTTGTGAGCAACAACAGGAGAACTCATCCTTCATGCACACACAAACACATGCAAGAGCAACATGAGCTATCTGTGCACAACAGCTGAGTGGTTTCCTACTCCCTCCCAGTCCAGAGGAGCTGAGTGGCTGCTCTACACCAGCCTGTTCTCTTGTCTCCAGAGAGGTGACCCTGTCCCACCTACCAAGACACACTAAGGCACCGTCCTGCCTTTCCTGAAGTCTTCTCAGAGCACTGCCCAGGATCCTGGGTAAGGACGCAAGCTGTGCAAACCCAGATGAAGACGTAGCCCTTGCTGTGAAGAGCTAGCACCCTTCCAAGGCACACGCTCCTTCATGTCAGCTCCCCTTTGCCTCAGGGCACGCTTGGCTCCAGCTAACATTTCCCCTTGGAGAAACATCATCCAGTGGTCTGCAGAGCCCCATGTTTCATGGCAGGGCATCGAGGTGTGTTACCTGCGGTCTCCCTGTCCCCCGCTGATAGCTCTCCATTGATCCCGTTCTCTTTGGTCCGAGCGTACGTCCCCGGCTGCTCGTGGCCACCCAGCCCCAGCTCCTCATCCTCTCGGTAGGGAAATCCATTGGCGCTTCTGACCAGTCCGGCACCCGCACCACCCTGTTCCTTAATTTCAGGTGAATGTGGGTGTGAAGAAGCCTCTGTTAGCTGACCTGAAGTCCAGTGTGGTGCCTTGGCTTCGTCTTTCCTATCCTCCGCCATGGTTCCTTGCCTTCACCACTTGGCCTGTAACGACATTAGCAGGAGAGATCAGCTCCGAGCGGGTGACTGTGCCCCTGGCCAGCAGGCAGCAACCGGGTGCAGCACAGGCACATTACCAGCAGTGCTGCCAGGAAAGCTCGTGTCCAGCAGCTGAGAAAGGGTTTAAATGCAGAATTGTCTCTGCTTGTCTTTCCTGGGTGTAAGCAAACTGCTTCAAAATCAAAACAAACCACAAGCAGTAAAAATTATGGGTCAGGTCCTCTCTGACTCCACGTGCCTTGCAATTATTGGCACCAGTTTCTTGAGGGCTGCCCTTTTGTTAACCTGATTTTAACTCATTAATTACAGTTAAATGTCAACCCACTTAACAAGAAATGAATCCGTTGTCGTAACGCAGTAACATCTTCCAGGGCTGCTAAAGGGAAGAATGCCACAACTGCTAAAGGAAGTGAAGCTGCTATTGCAACTTTCATTGGAGTTGCAAAGAGCGGGTGCTGTTTGGGCTCAGAACCACAGGGTGATCCGTCCTCTGCGGCACATGGATTCTGCTGCTAGCCGTGACAGAAACCACGCCTGGGAACATTCACTGGGTTCCCGAACACATGTGCTATTTGACCCTGTTTATATCCCCTCTTACTTGCTGTTTTGTGAAAATTCACACTCATTCCCTTTTGTCCAAAACAGCCCGTGAGGAACAGTTGTTTCCCACGCAAGCATTTGCATTCTCTTATGACTGTCAGTATTTATACATAAACAAAACTAATCATTATTTGTTCCTTCACATGTATTTCACTCCCGTTAATTAGCTCTCATTTGTCCAAGCCAGGAAAAGAACCCATTGCACAAGCCATAGGCTTTGACTATTCCTCACAGAAAAATATAGTAGTAGCTCCTCAATAAGTAAGCCTAGGAAGACAACAAAACATAGTTTGTGTTTTGATGATAAAGTAACCTCTGGGTGGGGGGAAGAAAGGCTTGACCTGAGCTAGCTACTTCAAAGTGAAAACCAGCAAGCCTTTTCCAAAAGCATTTGGCACCCTCTTTTTCCTGGGAGAAAAAGCACCACCACACCTATAAAGAAATCAGCTGAACAGTCAACCAGTCGCATATTGCAGATGCTGAGCAGTCTAGAAAGGAAGGTCCAAAACTGGATGGTGCATATATTCTGCAGATGTTTAACAAAAAACAACCAACCAAACCAGAAAACCTCCCTAGTTTCCACTGAGTCAGGTCAGTTTGCAGAAAACCTCTAAACAAGAGAAAAAGCTATTGTTATTTGGCAGATAATCATTCACAATCGATAACGTGACCCCTTTCTGATTGGATATTAGTGCTTGATAATAATGGTTTTCAGAGCTACTTCAAAAAAAATCAAGGTGAACCACGAAAATCAGATTTCTTTCATGATAAATGTGTGACCCAAACTGTAGTTCCACCCCAGAAAGGACTAATAACTCTTTTGCTTCCTGGTGAAATCACAGTGTTTTGAGAGGTGCAGCTCTGTGTGCTCTCACCCTGACACAGCACCATTCCTTGGGCATAACTAATTGCATAAAGACTGCAGGAGCAGGTAAAACTTCAAGTCCAGCGTTTCCTCTGAGCAGTAGTGAAAATGGTGGGCTGAGCAGTATCCCAAAACTCTACGGCAATGAGACATGCCTCAACCAACCACAGAACACGTAAACATGCTCCACATCCCTTTGCCTTCCCCTCCTCCTTTACCCTGACGGCAGACTCATCAGTGAGCCATTCACCATATACAGCAAAAGCCTTAATGCAGCCGTCTCACATCATGCCAGAAGAGCTGGTGGGGTAATTATGGAGGAGAGAGCCCGAGCTGGGCAAAGACCATCTCCTGCGTACCCAAGAGATAACCTTCTGTCTCTAGGTCTGTTTACTGCATGACACTAGAGAACATTTTCTGATGAGAGTCTTTCCAAGGGCTCTGAGGCCGCGGGACAAATGTCTCCCTTTGTACAGAAATGAGCAGCATGCATCCAAAGACACTGATGTTTGGGGTCTGAGGGCTGAACAGAACCTGTTCTGGGAAAAAAAAGGAGACATTCTCATCTTTGTCCCTTGAGGAAGTTCAGGGAAAAAAAAAGAAAAAATAGAACCCTAAACCCAAACTCACAGCTTTCCTCACCAATCCAGTGGGCTTTGAACCTGACAGCAAGCCCCTGGAGCAGCATGAACATGCCCATCAGCTTCAGCAGCTCAGCTCCTGGGTCATCCAGGAGAGGAGCCCAGAGCCTCTTGCAGGGAGACGAAGGTTACACAAGACCCAAGTGTGGGGAACGCGGCTCTGAAAATCACTGGGATGAATGTAACTGTTATTATCCCAGCACCGCAGTTCGGAGGCTATTATCCCTGAAGTGCCCTTCCCCATTCCAGGCAGACGCTCCCTGCTTCACTTGAAGCTCTTGAGGAAGGATATTCACATCCTTACAATGGACTGTGCCACAGAAGTCCTCTGTGAAAGTAACAGAAGTGCTTTTATCTTTAAAAATAAATACAGTGGGCAGGCTTCAATGAGAGCTGTGTGTATATCTGGAGGCAAAATTTGGCTCAGTATTTATAATAGATGGTTACAGAGTGAAACATGGATGAATTCATTCTTGACTCTCTGTTATTCATCAAGTGCTCTCAGAGTTTATAATGGTAGTAGAAACACAGTGAGTGAATCACACAATGCATCTTTGTACTCAGCAATTTAGCAATGACTATCTGCTGTACGGTGTGATTCATCCACAGCTCAGGTTCAAATCCAGAATACACAGGTGTGCTTTCTACCATCAGGTTAGTTGCGTTTCTGTCATTTCATTAGCATACCATGGAATTAAATTAATCAGGTAATTCAAATATTGACACAGAAATACCAAGAGTGGACAAATATTATGGCAGAATTTGAATAGCATTAGGTATATAAAAAGAAGAAACCTGGAATAGTTTGGACAATCTAGGGAAACATAGTACTTCAGCGAAGCAAAAAGTTTGTCTTTCCACTATCATTTTCTTATTCTTTGCATAAACTGCAATGAAGGCTTTCAAAAAATGTCAGAAAAGAAGCTACAGCCAGCCCTCTAGAATATCACGTTGCTTAGTTAAAAATTTATTTGGGTATTTATGAGCCTTTTTCCCTGCCCATTATAGCAGAACCTCAATGTCAGAGAATATGTAGCAACAATCGTACTAGTACGTTCTCACTCGTGTTCTCACTGTTTTTCTTGTCCATCAGCTGAAGTTAGTGGCTCCACCGGCAGCTGCAGCAGCAAGACGACACTCCACAGACCTTAAATCCATGTCCTTGTAACTCAGGTAGTGCAGTAGGGATGGCATTATGGATCCAAACTGGACATCCTGCCTTCTAAACTAATAACTTGTAGCACAGATGATGGTAAAAACAAATCCCCCCATCCTGTTTAGCCATTTGGGAACTGTATACAAACAAACAAAAAAATACTTAAATAACTTGGAATTAACACAGAGGGACAAACCCTGTGGGGAACATGTGATCCAACTTTGCAGTTACCACCTCCTTTCATAGGCACAGTACAAATGTTTCTTAACCCATCCGATCTTTTAAGCGATACCAGCTCCTGCTGGCATGGTTGGGTTGAACCAAGCCTGAATGCTTAGAACTCAACACACAACAAATTACCCACAGTAATACACCATAAGAGCATGATATGCAAAGCCCAAGATAATGCTGATTTAAACATCCTGTCGTGCTAGCTGTCCTTTGATATATTTCATGAGCACCTCTTGCAGAATCATCCTGGCATTATATATACATTGCCTTTGCATTTGAGCAGATGAATTTTCTATGAATTTCACTTTTTAAGAGAACAGAATTTGGCCAATAGTGAAGGATTTTGCAAATAACCTGCCTTCCTGCTTCAAGCCATGCTTTTACCTACTGCTGTGTCCATGAGCCCATTCACAGGGAAATGAGGCTATTTTATTTCAGGGAAGGTAATTCATTAACTAAGAGAAACAGCCACCTGGACACATGGAGGAAGAGCTACAATTCCAGTTCAGGGGAGAGAACAACACCAGAAGGTTCCTAAAAGGAGAAGACAATAGACTCCCCCAAAAAGAAAAAACAAACCCTGGCAGAGGGCATGGCCAGATCCTGAGCTCAGTGGGAAGGACAGGGGAAGTGTCACCTTCCCCCTTTTGCTCCAGGGCCAAATCCTTTTTCCCAGAGGGCTACAGAGCTCAGATGCACGATAGCACTGCCTCGGCTACCCTGCTCCTGAGTCTGGAGCCAGGAGAGGGTGGGGATTGCTCTGTGCAGGCAGGCTGGGGTGCAGAGGCATGGCTAGCGGGACCTCAGGTACCCAGGGCTTCCAAAACTGCCTGAAAGAGAACTTTTTAGGAAATTTAAGAAATTCAGATGATTTCTTTCAGAGAAAAGATACTTATGAGGTGAGGTGTTCATAAATTTTTGAAGAAAAGAGAGCTCCAAAAAGTAGAGAAGAATTAAATTGAGATGTGTCTAGAATGAGTTACACTTAAAAAAAAAAAAAAAAATAAAATTAAAAAAACCCTATCGTTCCTTAATGTAAAAAAAACCAAATCATTAAGTGGGTGCAATCTAACTTACACTGGTAAACAACAAAATCAATAAAACCTTGAATTCATATCCATGTACCAACTGGCCAGTTTGGATGATGTGTCTGAATATTAAATATCAGGCACTGTGGATTAAAAGGTCCCAAGGGAATTTGCCAGTAAATTTAACTTGCCAACAACTCATGTCTAGAGGAGCCAAGGAAAGCAGGTAGGTATCAGAAGGCCGGAATAGAAACAAGAGACAGAAGCTGGGAAATCTAGATGGACGAATTCCAATAACGTCCTGCCACGAAAAAGCTCAGCCTGTAGTATGCAGTACCCAAACCCTACTGGTGCTGTTGTCTTCAGAGACTCTCCACATATTTACAAAACACGAGGGATAATTCTGGATGCCATGAACACATGGAGAGCTTTGCACCCAATTTCACCCTTTCGTTTCAGTTAAGATGCATCTTCTCTCAAATTAATTGGATTATTTTTGGATGTGAGCAGTGTGCCTCACACTGATCAAAAGGAATCACAGCAAACAGCATGGATGGGGAGAAAGTTTCATGGTGTCTGACAGGGAACATGGTAGCTTCCCTCTTACTTAAAATGCTCAGTCATGGTCCACAAGCTGCTAGATGATTAACAAAAGATACCACTTGATCCTAAATGTTTAAGTAATAGTAATATGGTATATTATTAGGCAGAATTATACACTCTCTCAATTGAAGCTGTTCTACCTCTCAAGCCTAATAAAAGACAAACAAGTTTCTCTGGTAATTTATTACAAATACGATTTATTTCTTCCTTATCCAGTGCTTGAGCCATTAGCTTGCAGCTAGATCCATCTTTCTAGACAATACAAGCAAGACTGTCCCTTCAAATGCTGCCTTGCATTTGTTAAAAATGCAGGCACTGTTCATCTCACGTTTGTACGAGCGTTTGGTGGTTTTTAAAGGCTTTTGCATTTCCACACTGCAAACAGTTAGTGAATAGTCACATATTCTTTGTAGAAAGTCCTTTTGCCTGTACCTTGGATTACAAAATGGATGAAAACTAATGGAAGGCACCTGCACCAGAGGCTGAACAAAGGAAGCTCACTGTGGAAAGAACAAGAAAATCTACTGCAATCTGCCCCCTTGCCAGAGCTGAGGACGAGGGATGGCTGCAGCCTCCAAAGCAGTCCATCAGACCTGCAGCGCTGGCACGGCAGAGAGCAAGCAGAGCGCCAGAGGAGCAGCCGCTCCTCCCTGCACCGTGTCCTGCCCTGTGGCTGTGGAGATTTAAACCCCTCTCGGAGTTTCCCATGGCTGGGCATCGGCAGAGGCAGGCAGGTGGGAAGGGTGGGTCACTCCATTGCAGGAGCCAAACACCTCCTGATGAAGGGGAACGCTTTCACTTGGAGAAACAGAAATCTGACAACGTCCCCGTGCTCTGTACTGAGTAACAAACCCTGTGTGGTCAGGCGGTACACCCAGGAGGTGGTGTACAGGAGGGCTGAGATACAGCACCATTGCATTCCTATTGGAAGCAAACAGGCCATCCTGCTGCAGAACACAGGAACAGGTAAACATATGAGAACAAGTCTTTCAGCTGCCACTCCTGACCGATACAGCTCTTACTCCCTGGGGAAGTTATTCATTCCTCTGGGCTGTTGGAAAGCAGAGCATTACGGAGCCGACCTGCTGTCGGATGCTCCCCTCCTGAGTCACATAGCTGCCCGGCACGCAGGGCTGCCCTCGCTCACAGAGACTGCATCAACTTGCTCAAATGTAAAAAATCTAAAACCAGATACTCTTCTCTCTCACAATGCTGAAATCATGGTACTAGCAGCTTCTGCCTGCAAAAACATCATCTACCATAGAGCTCACTTCTAGCTAAAAGCTAGAAGAATCACTGCAACACTCCTTCCTGCTCCAACCCCCCCCCCCTTTTGATAAACTGTTTCTATCCACCATGCTGCATTTTTACACCATTTACCATTCATCAAACACCCTCACACACACTAATGATAATTGCTTCCTGCAGGAGAGAGGAAAGGCGTTTTAGCTGGTGAAGGAGATGGTAACCGTAACAACAGCACCATGACAACAAGTGATATCTGAAACAAGAGATAAAGCAAAAACTTACTACCAATAAACTTGGTCCATGACAAGGATGGCAAAGAAGCAACAACAGTCAGTAAAGGTGCCAACACAAAGAAACACAAGTCTCTGGATTAAATTGCACACAATCCTTCTGCGAATTTTAAGATGAGACACCATGACAGTCTTGCCTTGTCTTGATCAGTAAGCAGAGAAGGCAGTCCCCGCTCAATCTTACCTGAGATCTCTCCTGCCTCAGGGATCCGGAGGGGCTGAAGGATGGAGGGAGCGCTGCCGGGAAGCTGGGATGTTTCCTGGCAGCCAGAAGACTCCCAAATTTCTCAGTGAAGTCTTTGGTTTCCAGGAGACTTGTTGAAACGAGTCCTGAACAAGGATGGGATTGCCACCAGGGGAACACCTCAGGGTGAGACACACCACATTGATTTTTCCACCAAGCACGGTTTCAAATAGGCATCGTGAGCCCCCTCCGTGCACTTCAGAGAAGGCATTGCAGTTGGCAGGCTTGCTTGAAACACGAGGCTCTGCAGCCGTTAGCCAGCAACCTTCTAAACAACCCATGCCAACCCCGCAACAGGAAAAGATTCCCCAACACTTACGGCTACATTGGCTTTGTCACCCTCAATGGAGGGGGCGCAGAGGGCAGAAAAAGCGGCGTAAACAAACAGCACTGGCTCCAAGTGCTGTGTGTAGATAATAGAGTTATTCCGGGTGTGATCAGACAGGGAAACATTCAAAGAAGCAGCTGCGCTACGGGATCCTCCCGGAGCTTTTCTGGGGGAATCCTACACACCAGTTTGCTACACAGGATTGACCCAGGAGGGCATGCTGAAGCGGTCTTTCCCTGTCGTCACCCTCTGCACAATTTCCCTTTGCTAACCTCCTTGCTTTTTAAAGCACTGGAATAATGTAACTGGCAACTAAAACTTCCTACATAGTACACTCTGGTTCTTCCACAATACGAGTAAGTGGAGATTTTCAACTCTCTATTTAAGACTTAGTGAAATAAACACTTGTCTCAACAACTTAGCCCTTTGTATTTTTACAGTCTATTTTTCTCTACCAAAGTAATCATAAAAAATTGCCTAACTTATTGCAAATCCATTTTCAAAAATCTAGGAAGAACAGAGGAAACTTTGAGTTTAAGGTGATGATTTTAAAGGGAAAAGGAGATTCAGATAGCATCCAGGAAAGATGTCTCCAATAGGAAAAAAAAAAACACCTCTGTTTCGTGTATTTCCCTCTTACCACAGTGGTCACTTCAAACCTCGGCAAGAAACCAGTTGAAAATCCTTCCAGCTGAGCTGGAAGATGGGCTCTATAAGACAAGGGTGCTCAAAACACTACTTAAGAGGAAAAAATCTTCATCAGTCAGCGAAGAAGTATACAACTCGATATAAGCAAGTTGCAGGCTAGGGAAAAAAAACCCCACGGTAGAACCCCTAGAAATACTCACATATATATCACACTAAAAGCACCGTGGCTGCCAACATTTCACAAGTTTGGCCAGCTAAAATCTTGTCAGAACCAGACACTGGCTGGCTAACAAAAATTAACGTTGAATGCTTGGTTCCCCTCCCCACTGCCCCTTCCATTATGATTTTCAGCACTTATAAACAGCTGAAACAAAGTTATCTTCTGCTTATTTATCACGCAGGTACAGAAGGCGATGGCAGCACACACTACCCAGTTCTAATTCTTAGACTCATCTTTTCAAGTCTGTTGCTTGAAGGAGTGCCAGCCAAACCGTGTATTTGCTACGGCTACTGCAGACAGGCTACTTAGCCACGAGCTTCCTTTGCTCTCAAGTCACAGCCGTCAATACTTGTATTTGGATAGAAAAACTGGAGGGAAATTTTACAGGATTTCCTCCCCCCACTGACCTTACTAAGACACATTGATTTGATGTTGCATCTCTTCTCTCAAGAGACTGCATGATAGTTGACAGCTCACATTAGGTAGCAAGGAATTAATTAATCATGCTAATTGTTACTTGCATATTCTCCACGTAGGACAGGTCTATGCTCTTGCCAACTTCAGTGGAGCTCTCTGCGTGCAGGTGAGGCAAACTGGGCCATTTATCAGAGAGGTGCTACAAACCAAACTGCTAAGCAAAAACTCACGCAACAAAATCTCACTTAGCCAGAATAAGCACTTTAACTACACTGATACGTCTCTTCCTTCTCTGCATACATGAATTACTTTCACATCCCTTATTTCTTCCAGTTTCACCGAGATCTCATCAAGCATGACACATTTTCACACGATCTTAACTATACTCAGTGAGCTTTTAATTAGAAAAAAAAAAATGCTGCCTCTACAAATGTGTCTGCATTTTTTTGATTTTTCAAAGGTCTTACCTAACTTTTAAAAGAAATTCCACCCCTGCTATGGTACAATCTTTGAAAATACCTAGATGCTATCTTTGGGAACATCATCAAGTCAGCTACTACAAATGGTAAAAAGCACATTCTGGCCTAATTTCTGGCAGATGATTCTAAATACATGCAGAGGAACCGGCCTACAGCAAAAATCTGGAATGCAGTATTTGCACCACAGTCCAGCTCTTTGTGCCCTCTCCAGGGCCACAGACCCCCAAAAAAGGGGTAGTTCAGTAACTCCAGGGCTGGACTTTCTGATCTAGCTGCCATCCCAACCTAATTCCGTGCTTCCATATACTGAAGTAAAGGAACACAGTCAATTATACCACAACTGGAGAAGTAACACAAAGATGCTGATGGGAAAATGAAGTATGGAGGTGGAAAGATCCCTAATGGCACATGTTGCTCCAGTTTGTTTGGGTAAAAATTCTTGCTCAGGTGAAAAAAGTTTTCTCCCCAGGTTAAGGGCAGCAGGTTATTTTTTTTTCTCAGAATGCTTTTAGCTTCACTTCATAATACTCAGACACAGCAGGCAATCACGCCAGGCACACTGTGGAAGCAGAAGCATCTTATTGTCTAACAGAGGCATTGTTTATTCATGCTGAAAAAGACCATCAGACAGAAGAAAGCTAGTTCCAAGGTCCCTCCATCCAGACTCACTTAAGCATCTTGACTCTCAGTTTTGTGGTCAGAAAACCTCAGAGGCAGGGGCCCAGGAACCCATTACAGCCAACAGAAGCCAATGCTTTTAACTGCAGCACAACCCACCCCCCCACCCCTGTAAATAAATAAATAGAAATACATAGACAAAGGGTTGGAAAACCGATAAGGACAGAGGTTATTTGCAAAGTCTGCTGGCTTCTGTATTTACAGCAAACTTGGCATGGATAAGCTAGTGCTAGAATTTTCTTTCCTAGGGAATGTCTGAGCAGTGACTAACAAAAACCTTGGTCCTACAGAAGTCCTAGGACTATTTCATCCCTTCATATTATTTTCTAACCAACAATGTTACAAACAAAGGACTTCTTTTAACTTAAATATACCCTCATGCTTGTATGACTTAAAAATACGCTGTCCACCCACATTCAGCCACCCACTTGTATGACCCGTGACTGCATACTCAGACAAATAAAATAATCTCTCCCTACCTGGAAATGAGAATACCCAGAAATCTTTTGTGCTCTTAAACGCTCTAGACAATCAAATCACAATATTTGGGATATAATTTTATCACGTGGTAGCTTTTCCCTGCCAAATCTTTACTCAACCAAGCCCACAGCCTACAAAAGAAAAGCAAGCAGCCACTCCTCCAGCCTGCTCAGGCACAGGATGGTAGGGAGGACAGAGAGGACAGAGCCAGTATTGAAGGAACCTGAAGCCAGAGGAGTTGATTTTGCAGCCCCTCGCTTTCCAAGGAAGTTTTTCCCTCAAAAGAGCTTCAATTAAGATCTCGGAATGTGCAATGAAACAGAAAGAGGAGTTTATGTGCCCCAGCTTCTATTTTAACTATAGTGATTTTTTTTAAAGTTTAATTTTTTAACTCCTTGGTTTTTTGAATTAAGAAAATTAAGGTATCTAAATTGTCAGGAGGAATCAAGTCACTGAGTCATTCAGCCTTCCTAAAATCTTAATTGCAGGACTTGCTGTCACAGCAAAGACCTGTTTCAGAGACTCACTTCCTCCCCAAGCTCCCACGGGTGTATGCAATTACCTGATTCTTGCTACAGGTTGGATTTAACCTTGTTCTGCTGCCACCCTTTTTCTTCCCACCCTGTGCTGAGAGGCTGACGTACACATGTGAAGTCAGCAGTATTCTCCTGGGATAAGACGAAGAATGAATGAGTTTTGTGAGAGGCAAAGAGCACACTGGGGAGTAGGGAAGGGTAAGAAAGTTGCACTGGATGAAGAAAGTGCATGTCAAGAATTATAAGATGTGACTGATGAACAAATTCAGTAACTGAGGAAAAAGTCTGGAAAAAACCCAAGCCATGGGGCTGAATGTGTGTTGTTTTAATATGAAGAGACAGCCAGGGGAAGGAGAGAAGCTAGGATTTGCCATCTCCAATCAAACCACACAGTCTAGACTCCTGCTCCTAAAAGCAGTGGCCAGCATGAGCTGCTCCACACGAAGAGGAAGAAGCTTCACAGAGCTTCGGTCTCACATCAGCATGTTCTCAATGCACCAAGTCTCCAAACGGTGACGCAGACCTACTGATTTCCATTGGAGCCAGGTGCCTACATGTCTATGAGGATCCAGATCATCATGCTCTTTCCAATACAAGCAGTGCATACAGAAGAAGATACCCTCAGGGTGGCTTTCTGGACTGCTGTCAGAGATTTCCATTAAAAGGAAAGCAGGACACAAAAAGCACAATGGGATACAGGACATGCAGAGCACTGATGGACACAGAAAATTCATGCATACATTTATGCGTTCAGGTGCTTCTGAAGCCTCTTCTGAAAGATAACCAGGATTCAACATATGAGTCATCTTGAATTTCTCTGTATTTTTTCTTTTGCAAAGACTTTCAGCAGCATTAATGCTGATGGTGGTTTAGGATGCCTGAAAGCATTAAGTATTAATCACAGATGAAATACAGTAGACCTGGAAAAGGTACAGAGAGCTCAACAAGGATGAACAAAGATCTGGAGAAGCTTCTGTGCGAGGAATGACTAAACAGGCTATGACTCTTCATCTTGGGAAAGAGGGGAATGGGACAGACGTTTATAAAAATACGTGCAGCACACAGACAATAAACAGAGAAAATAAACAACCACTCTCTCCATGAAGAGCTATGGTGCATCAAATAGAACTCGCTGCTGGCAGGCTCTCTGCAAATGAAAGGTGATTCTTCCCACTGTAGGGAATTACACCGTGCAGGAGGTGGTATATGATAGAAGTTCACATAGGTTCAAAAGGCAACTGCTGAATTTTCCATCTGTTAATTTGCCCGTGGTTTCTCAATTTGAGAGCCTTTTCTGGGAAAGGAATGCTTTTACCATGTAGATAACATCTAGATCTAACATGGCTTAGAGGCTTTATTTGCTATTACAATATTGATGTTAAATAATTGGGTGGTTTCCTGTCACTGATTTTTAAAGGCAACCCTTCCCCATCAAGTGTGAGGGAATACCACAGTTCTTGCTAAGTGTCACAATGTTTAACAAACTCTAAATGAAAATGCACTGTATGACATAGACTGTATTACACTGCAAATGAAAAGCACTTATTGCACAGCCAGGCTCTAGCAAACGAGCAGCTTTGTTGGCCTGATAAGTTTCTAACTGAAACACCACATTACATCCCAGACATGATTTTCCATATCCCTCTGCTGATGCAGCAAAAACAGGCTCTGCAGACTATGTTTTGCCACTCATGTGGGGCTGGTTCACCAGATGAAGCAAGGGGGTGCTCATTTTCAACCCATTCTGCAGAATCAACTTGCCCACCTCATGCTAAAAATCTATAGACAGCACACAGTTTCACTGAGCTAATGACAAGGTTGGGGACAGGAAGATCAGCTGAGAAAAGTGTTCTGGAGTAGTGGTTACACTGAAGAGAAAAAGCACATGAGCAGCTACAAAGACAGATGGCCCTTCCAGAAGGACCTGGTTATGTATCCAGAGCTACCACTTGTAAGAGGTCTCATGAGATACTTTATGTAAATGTTTTATAGATGAGATGCTCGAAGCTGCAACAGCGTAAGCAAAGTCTTGTATGCTTTCCTTTTTCATTTAGGGCAAGCAGTCTGAAACACATGCCCCACCACTGACCTCCGCTCTGACCCAGAGGGGCTGTCTCTGGTTGAAAAGATGATTCATTCACTCTGCTAGAAGGGCTGAATGAATAGGCAGTATTCAGACTGCAGAGCGCTTATCACTTGGGATTCCCTCAAAATTTAGGTCTGACATGACTAGGTCAGTAACCACACGCTTTTGTTCCTAGCTCCTTGAACAGAAATGTCTCTTTGCATCCTTCAATGGTTCCCACAAATCAGGTCGATTTTTATGGCTTGCTAATTATTACTGCTAGACTTCTGCCGGGCTTCAGGATGAAAAGAAGTGCATTTCTGAAAGCTCAGGGCACAAAACTTACAGAATAAATCACTGTCTATCTGGCAGTAACAAAGTCCAGCCATGGCAGTCACTTAAATATACGCATCTGGATAGTGCTGAACTTTATTTGTTTAGGAATAAAAAGTTTTGTTCTGTTTTTGTTGACAGAGCATATTAAAGACTGCCAAAAATGCAAAAATAGAAAAAGAAGTAACTCACAAATTGGATTTTGTCTAGAGGTGCATCAACATATATCACACGTACCAAGCTATCGGAAATGACATTAAGGTTGCAAAGTTACACCTCAGGAGTTCGGCTGTGAAAGAAATGAGGGTTGACTGCATAATTGTAACTGGGTCCCCTTCTGCATATGTACTAAGCTACTGCCTACTTCAATAAACAGATTTGATTTTTCCCATTTCCTCTGCCTAGATTATCCCAGCCCCCACTGCATCAGCTTCCCATCCCAGCCCAGGTATTGCCCCTGCGGGCTCCAGTCCCTCAGCCAGGCCCTGTCCACGTTTTCTGTCCAGACTATAGCTTTCACCACCACAAACTTTCAAAGTTTTATCCTCCTCATACCAAGGTACACTTTTCAGATCCTCTCCTACAGGTTTCATGTCAAGTAGCAGCTTCTTCACTCCCATTCCTCTATTATCTTCCAGTTTTTCCTCCTGGACTTCTCATCCAGTCCCTCTCTACAACATACCTTCTATCTCATTGCTTACCCATCCATGCATCCTCTCTCAGAGCTGTCTCTTCTGCCCTTGACCTCCTGCTTCCACAAGTTCTTAGCCATGTTTTCTAACTTTGGTTGCCTCTGCATTTAAAAGCACAGACTGCGTCCTCTCCCAGAGACTATAAGTAAAGCAGCAGCTTCTTCTTCACCCCCCCCACCCCCCGCTCACAGTGACAGGACATGACAAATTGGGCTGGTCAGGCTCAGGGAGGTTGGAAGCAGCAGAGACTCTAGCAAGCCTCCCCTGACACTCAGCAAACTTTCAAAAGGTACGTTGTCCCCTCTTCAGCAATGAGGATGCTAAAGAGCTTCATAGACAAGATCTTGAGTTAAAACAGCAAACCTGGCTTCCTCAGCCCAGCCTGGGAAGGCAGCCTTGCTCTAGGAAAGCCTAAACCACAAGAAGTTTGGTGAAGTGGTAATAGAAACAGGGTCTTACAATAGAAAGTAGCAAGCCACCTTAGCTGGCACCCTCACCTATAACACCAAGATAAACAAATGGACCACGTGTGAAGACATGCGTATGTTATGCTCAGAAATGCACTAGCAGATGAGATCGCCGTATCCATAGTGATGGCAAGTGATGCACTGGCAGTATCGCAAGCCAGAGCGATGGTCTGATTTGAAGCACAGGGTGTAAAGAGACCTGGAAAGACTTTTCCAGAGAGGCAGACATCAGTTCTTTATATCCCCTGAAAGAAAGTACAGGTTCAGTCAGGGGAAAGCATAAGAGGTCCCAGCAAAGGCATCGCTATACCCTCTTCATCAGCAGAGAGCCGCCTGCCATTCAGATCTGGGCTCTACTCCTGCCCAAACTCCTGCTGCTGCTGGAGTGGCTCTGGGGAAGAGCCAGATTGGATGTCGGGGCTGCAAAGGCAATGACTTTGGACACTGTGGGCCCCTCCTGCTGCGGGTAATGCAGTGTTCATGCCTCCTGTTGAGGATCACCTAATCTTTGGTCCTGTGTTCTGGCGCTGCCACCACTATGTGTCTGAGCCCTAGCCGATCTCCTCAGACGGGTCCCAGCCATCCAAATGGGCCTCCCTCTAATCTCTTATCTCAGGAAGCTAGTGCTGAGTAACAGGCAGCAAGATACTTGTCCCAGATCCTGTCTCAAAGGTGCAAAATGGCCTGAATTCACTCAGCCTGGACCCTGAATTGAGATTTGTCCCAGCCAGAACCCAGGCTGTAGCCCAAAAAGTCACACTGAGGTTCCTCACAGCCCACATGACACACCACATGCAGAACAGCAGGGCACCTTGTTTCAAAGTCCAGATATCTACCTCCAAAACTGTTCCACAATGATAAACCACCATTGCTTTCTCTGCATTTAGACTTACACCATGTGGAACAAAAGAGTTCCCACATGACCTGCTGGGCACCCCTACAAAACTGTGAAGAATGTGCCCATGAAGAAACAGGCACTAAATGCAGTAAGATACAAATGAACTGCCCCAGCACCAGGGTCTCCCTCTTCAGTCTCACTCCTCTCTCATCCCCTCTCCAGGCACAAGAGGGGACATGCCTCAGCATATGGCTGATGTCTAGCCTCACACCAATTTTGAAACATCCCTATAGCCACTGCTAAACGCTCACAGATGGAAACACTGGTTCAGGTATTGAGACTTCCTGATCAATTTACAGATCGTGAAAGTCTCCTCCCACCTCACACCTGATTTCTGCACTGTATTAGGCTGAGCTGGCATTTGGGGGTGTTTTTCCAGGGTACTTTTCCAGCATTGTTAGGTACCCTACATATGCACTGTCAAGAACAAAGAAATGATGAAAAACACTTTTTCTTTTTTTTTAACACAATACTTACATACCATAAAAAGAAGGACCCTGCTGCTGTCCTCTTAGCAGTTACCAGTTTGAAATACTTCACATGAGTGAGGCTGCAGCACAAATGAGAATAAAACCCTAAAGCTCCTTTTCCCGAAGCACTGCTAGGATCAAACCTTCCTGTGCACATACCAATCGGCAGAGATTGTCAGTGAGGATTTACTCTGGTGCTTTGTCAGTATTCTTGGGAATATTACAAAAGTCAGGAGATTTTTATGGAAGCAAATTTTTCCTTGTCCTTCGAAGAGGCACCTTATTTGACACAGAAGGATTTAATGTGGAGGATACTCCAAAACTGCAATCCTCAACACATTTCAATTTCCTTTACATTTCTGAACATTTTAGAGGGGTTTTACATGGTGATGTAGGAATTGTTAACATCAGGCTAATAAAGACTACAAAATCCACATTGTTATATTTGACATAAAGCCCATGCTCAAGTGCAAAAAATTACCATTTAAAAGATACAGTTGATATTTCAAACATCAACCACTCAAATGACATGCTCCTTTGAAGAATACATTGCGCTTTACTTTGTTGTACTGCTTCCAAGGAGCATTGCTCATAACCACTTGCAGCTTGTGAAACGAGGGTGGTATTCTTCCTTTTCCCACAGCAAGAAATGACTATTGAGACAGCATGTTTTTAAATAGAAGGCTTCTTTCTATCAATAGTAAATGCACACAAAGGTGACAGGAAGTTACTGTATAATCAGTTCTCTCCATATAGCTAATATTTCATTGCTCTCTTTGTTTCCTAGGATAAAAGCCAACATGGCTCTATTTTCTTTGGCTCTTGACCTTTTACTGCTTTCTCTGCTGATTTACCTGTTCAGAATCCCAGGAGGTCTTAACATGAAAGATTTCCAGAATCAACAGGGAGATTTATGAACACTGCCCAATGTTCTCCTTATCACACTAGAACAATCTTCCATGGCAAGAAAGGTACAGAAAGAGTTAGGGAGGATCAGAACAGCACTCACAGTCGTCTTCTCAAATTCCCAGACCAGTTCTCAGTCAGTGGTATGGAAAACGGTCAGGGAAAATACTCTGAAGACATAGCATTAAAACACTTCTCACTCCATCTCTTCTTCAAAATTCAGATTTAAAAAAAAATTTAAAAATCACAACTTAATTCCTAACATTCATTTTTCCATTTCAGAAATTGTTGAACAAGGAAGTTACAAGATCATAAAAATGGGGGGCAGCTGCAGAGCCTAGTGCTGTAGCCATGCTAGAAAATACATTAAGGTCCCTGGACTGTCCCATCTCTGCAAATCATTGTTAAGTGTTTTGTTTATACAAGGCTAAATTAGACATCAAAGGGCACAACTGTACTTTTATACACTAAAATGAATAACCAGTTCCTTTGCAGCAAAAAGACTAAGCATCCAACACGCTCTTGAGGAGGAGGAAGAGCGGAGCAGTCTGGCCTCGCTGCAAAGCGGATCAATGCCTGTGTGGAAGACCAGGGAGAGGAGGAGAGCTTTCATACGTGTAGCAGAGATGTTTCTGTCCTTTCTCAACCCCTAACTGCAGCATTCTGTCTTACTGGCAATCCTGGTATTTCTGTAAATCCTACTTTCAACACTTTTCTGAAGGTGTGGGCTTGGTCTTACTGACAGAGGCAGACATGTCTATGCTAGGAGGTCACCAATGAGCATTAACCACCCCTGACACAGAGCTCTTGAGACAAGGTTGTAGCTCTTCTGCAGGTAAGCTAGGCAAGGACATTTGGGGTGTTACAGTGCTAAATCCCACACTGTTAATTTACTGTAGGCACGCTGTAGTAAAACAAAACAAAACAAAACAAAAAAACCCCCAAACAAACAAAAAACAAACAAAAAACCCCCCCACACTGGAACTTCACTGCCACATGTATTCAAGAACAGGAAATAGCCAATACATTTATACATAATAAATCAACTTCTTTCTCAGCAGCTAAGAGTGAGCTGTATCTTACATTTCCTGACACCCCCACAGGATTACTGACTTACATTCCTTTGTTCACTGCATATCTGCAGGACTGTAAATACATTGCAGCATAAATTCATTAAGGGAATTCATAACACAGAAAGCATCAAATGCAATTGAACTTGGCAAAGCAGCAGACCATCTAGTGATGGGACACGATTGCCTAATTTCCATGAGTTAGCATGTTTCAGCCATGTGGTGCTTTCCAGATCAATTAATTAACAGAAAGCAAAGCCTTCAATTCAGATCCTCCCCAATCTCACTTTAACACCTTCTTGCTGCTTTTCTCTGCATTTATTTGTACATATGGAAATAAATGAAAAGTCCATACAGCATTCCACAGTTTCTCATGCATTTTCATGTGTGTTTTTATGGGGGCTCATGTTCGCGATAGTGAATCAAAACATCCGTCAATAAAACTGCCTCTCTCAGGAATTATATATGTGACGTAGCCATGATACCAGAATACATATAAAAGAATGAAAAGCAACATAAGGAGTACATTACACATTATTTCAATCACACCCTCTTTACAGGAAAGACAACAATAGAACCTGGTAAAAAGATGACGAAGATTTTCTGCATTCAGCAACACCTCCTTCCATTTTACTTCCCTTGTCATCTCTGCACCAGAAACACTGAAATAACCAGCATCACTGCAGTTGTAATGACTTAACACCCACCTCAAGCACATACAGAAAAAACCCTAATTTTGTAGGCTTCAGTGCTTTTAAATTATGTTTGTTACCATGAGAACTTGATTAAAATGCCACCCACAAGCTTGCAGAAAGGGAGAAAAAAACAACAACAACAACAAAAATCTACTTTTAATCAGTGGTAGTACACTTGCTGCATTGCAGCATTTTCATAAGTTCCACAACATTCTGCAGTGAGAGGCAGCAGAGATGCCCAGACAGATATATTTTGCTGAATACTTTATTCTGGAAAAAAATTAGCTGACAGCATGGTTGTCATCCAATACTATTATGCAATATTCCATTTGAGGAAGATAAAGAACATATACATGTTCTGCACCACGGTACAAGGCTTGATTTGAAAACGAGACAATTACGTGTATGTGCAAGGCGGGGGCAACTCTGACAGCCACTCAGGGCAATGATTTATTTTTGGTGATATCTGAGATAAATCAAAGCTATGAAACATTGGTTTCTTCTTAATTTTATCCATTTGCTAGCTTTGTAACTTTTGGCTGATTTTTATATATATAAATTTCCAGAAATTCAAATGACAGCACTGTAGCATCTAAGCT
>VXBL01003966.1:682428-696161 GCA_013400195.1 Aramus guarauna
ATCATCTTTGGATTAATGGCTATGGACAGCATTACTGCAGTTTGACTAGGAGCCAGAATTTGCCGAACAGGCACCCCAAGCCTGCAGCTACTTCAAAGCAGATAATTAGCAGCGTGGCTCAATCAAGAGCCAGTAATAAACTACATAAAGTAGCTTGTTCAGCGGTGTACATGTTAAATGCCGCAGCTGAAGCAGACTACAGGAACAGCACGCAGCCAGCGGTGGGCTAGGAAGGGGAAGAGTTTCATACCTCTGATCAGAATAACTTACTAGCCACTTACTCAAGGAGTCACCTCACATAGCTGTCTGTGGAAAAAAAACCCAAACCAAAATGTATCTACTCATCCACAGGAGGGAAACCACTGCTACTGAATTAAGACACTGGCCAGGCTGTAACCCATTTAAGGTGAGAATAGAATGAATTTCCTCATGAAAGGTGAATCACCCTCTCGAGGACACTGTCCGTGCCAGAGCATCAGGCATCCCTTAGGCTTCAAACGAATCAGCTCTAAGAGGAAAAATCTATCAGCCAGAGAGGGATGGCATGCACTACCCCAGAAACCCTGGCTATCATCTTCTCAAGAGGGAAACGGAAACTGAGTTGAAAGAAGGGGAAAAAGTATCCACTGATAGAACCTCACTGGTGTAGGCAGGTCTCCCAATTCTTCACCTGCATCTTTATACAACATTAGCAGTTGATCTATCCATTTTGAATGTTATATGTAAATGTGTGTATTTGCAGCTGTACTTTGACCTGTCATGAGTTAAGCATCACAGATGATAAAGCATTCTTCTCCAGAGGAGGTGACAAATCTACGAACCTGCAGCAGGGGACACCCTAAAAGATGGTGGCATCCTATTTGAATTGCTCAGGCTGCCTGGGGACATGGCACCACACAGGCCAGGGGAGACACAAATGTCTTCTGGTGACACCGGAGGCTCTGAGCCATGCAGTAAAATAAAAGCGAGCTTGCTTGAACTTAGGGGGTCACACAGGGAGTATGTCACACCCCCTATTAGGCAAGATCCTAAAGGAGATTTTTTTTTATCACTGTCAATTGATTTTTTTTTGAAAGAATTCTACATGGCATCATCACAAGTGATTTCAGTGAAGCCCAGAGAACTACCCTGACTTACTCCAGCTCTGAATCTAGCACCCACTTGCTGCCTGGAGCTCTCACCTCCCCCCCTTTCTGCTCCCGCTCACATACAGGACCTGGCTCCCACCAACTTCCACGGTACATACACCATGCAGGCAAAACATGAGCAAAGCTTGGCCCTGTATTCGCAGGCAATGGGCATATCGTAGCCAAGGATAGAACACGGTGCAAAGAGGGACGCAATCAGAATTGCAGTAGCCACGGTTGAGCTCTGTACAGCCTGCTTTCACACCTAGGATGCACAATGCTGTGGATGTGCCAGTTTAGGGCAGCTCAGACAGCCCCTTGGCTCAATGGCATCACTTTCCTATTTTTTTTCCTCTTTTCCTTCTCTCTTTCTTTCTGCTAATTGCAGTGAATCTGGGGTCATGCTCCTATAGGGTCGCAAAGACAAGAAGAAGAATGTAACCATCATCCAAACCTCCCAGTGACGAAACCCAAAATTTGTCTCCTTTGTGTTCAACAAAAAGTTTGGCTTACTGTTCATAGACATGGATTTTCCAGGAGATTAACAACATTAGCAATTATAAGGTACTTTAAATAAAGAGATTTCCCTTTTATTATCTATAGACTGCTGAGACTATGATTGTTTCACCTCTTCTCTGGATTATTGTTAATTTATTATTTGGTGGCAATTTATCTTTTTCCATTAGGTATTAGCTAGATAGAATTTGCTAAAATGGACCAAAGGATGAAGAAATCCATGCACCAATTTAAATGTCTTCAAGATTATCTCACTCACATAGAGATTTTCTTCCTTCTACCCCTGTGGTATAATAATAGCAATTCCTATAATCACGAGGATTTTTCAAAAGACAGAACAGTTTTATGGTTAAGGCACTGAGATACAACTTCAGAGTTCAGTCCGGGGCTCTGGTGTTCACCTGCTCCATGACCTTGAACTTATGAATAAATAGGCCTGTGCCTCAGTTCTCCCAGCTGCAAAACACGGATTATAATGTTCACGCTGTCTGTAACTTGCCTATTTATGTTGCAAACCCCTCAGGGCAAGGGCTGTCTCTTCCCATATGTGTGAGGATGCTCTGGCTCCCAACCAAAGCCTTCAGATCCAGATTTCTGAAAGTTTTGCTCAAGGAAAGACATTTACCAGACACAGCATCTGCCTGGAGGCAGGACAACAAACTTTTTCAGCCACAAAAAGGAGACCCAGAAGGAGAGGACTGCAATATTGGTCCCTGACGCCAGAGCCTGAGCTGCTGCTTGAGCATGCTGGGGAAGCAGAGGGATCCAGGATGCCGTATGCCTGCTTGACGGCTCCGAGGACAGCGGCAGCCCTGAGCTCTGGCTAACATCTCCGGCCCCTGGGAGCCTAGAAGCTCAGCCCTGGCCCTGCTGAAAGGGACCTTGATCCCTTAAAATTCTCGATGCTCAGCCGGGACTATCGAGAGTAGCCACTGTTTAAAATATGTATGGGAAGCCTCTGATGAAGGTTGCAGCCCACAAACTACAGTGAGGAGTCCCTGGTGTTGATGTTAGCATAAAAACAAACAAAAATGCAGATTCTTACTTCAACTCCATAGGGCTGCTGGTCTGACCAACTGGGTTGTTTCTAAATGACTTAATTCACAGAATCTCCATAACACTTCCCCCTCTCTTTCCTCCAAGGATCTATATAAAGCTTTCTGAATTTCTTCTTCTGATGGATGCTCATTTCTAAAAATACTTTTACAAAGAACTGCCTTTAGTAGCAATTAAAAATATGACACAACGTAGTGCCAGAATCCACTGAAGAAAACATAAATCACAAGGTATGCATCAAGTCCCTGATACCAACCTGCCTCCACAACTACATAACAGGTCCTTAAAATTTCTCCCTGACATTAAACCAGTACTGTCAACCCCCAGCTCGATTTTGCTGGTTAACTCAGCTGAAGATGTGTGAATGTACAAGCAACCCAAAAATATTTGCTCCCTAATTTCCTCATTATGTTTGTGCTCTAGTTTCCTGTCTCTGCCTGTCTGCTGTGTCTATCCACATCCATAATTGTGAATCACACTGGCCAGTTTCTATCATGTTTGACAGAAGATACTAAGCTCCTACCTACCACCTTAGGAAATCCACAGATGGGTAAAGGAGAGAGAAGATATTAATACCTCTGTGAAGGGAAATACAAGGAGAAGAGCTCAGCCCTTATTCCTTCTGTTTGGCAGTTCTGGTGGTCTAATCAGAGGATGTGGAGCTTACATGCAGCTATAGCATATGCTCTTTCTGGCCCAATTAACCGTCTAAGCAATGACAGGTAGAGGATGAAACAGGTGCTGGTTAACATACAGTGGCAAGTCACTGCAGAGAGGACATAAAAAGTTGCTGAGAAAATGCTACATGGAACTCAAATTAAGGCAGGAGATCCCAAAGGTCCAAGGAGTAAATGGAGATAATTTGGTGTAGAATCAGGGAAAAAAATAAAGCCAAAAAACCCCCCACAAACCAACACACAGGGCAAGAGAGCTGGGGAGGCAGGGAAGAACCAAGTGCTGTGGGTGTAAAGGATCACAGGAGAAAGCGTGAATCTTTCACAGGGAACCAAGGGGATGAGAAACCGGTGGTACCTGGTACAGGAATACAGGGGGCTGAAGAATTGGGGTAGTCTGTAGGTAGCGTGGTGGAAAAGGTCACGAGCTGTGAGTAGAGCCCTGACACTGGATACTACCCACACTGACAAATAATACACATTATTTTAATTTACAAATGAGTTTAACTGACAACACCATTTCCAGCAGTAAGCTGAACTCAAACCAAGAAGACAACCTGACTTCAGGCATTTCGAAGTACAGATATGCTCTGAAAGGTACATTTCAGATTGCAAGAGAAGGCACTTTCATGACTTTACCAGATTCTCCTCACTCAGGCCAGAAAAGAATAGCTTTTCTCGACTTCATTTAGTGTTTTTATTGCTAGCTGAAGCCAGTTATCTGAACATTCAGAACCCAGGGAGGGCGGGGTAAAGGCAGAGGGGGAAAATCCAGCTCCATTTTAAGACTAACATTTAGATTAGTTTTTAATGGAGCTGAACTATTGTGTCCATTTCTGTTACTTGCTACGCTAGCCAATATGCAGAAATACAGAGCTGCATTAGTAACTGGACCTTTGCTGTATTAGAGACAAAAATATTCCCAATGGGCAACATGTTGAAACAGCAGAGACAGGCTAGAGATGAAGCTGGCCTCATGTATTTTACAACCCATAACACACCAGATTTTGAGTCAGAAAACCCAAGCAATTTAGGAGTAGATCCCTTGTTCGCTGCATAATGTATGTGCTTTCACGCTGATACGTCCCAGGTGAACTGCAGCACGTGAGTATGGTTTTCCATCTACAATTTCCCAGCATGAACTACGGAGTCTCTCAGCTACTAATTACACTGACAATTACGGTCTCACCAGTGTGCTGTCTGGCTGCTTACACCTCCACGCCTCTTCATAGATTTGACTGTAAGCTCTTTGGGGTCTGGAACAACTCTGCTGTTTGAGCACACAGCATCTAACACAACAGTGATCTCATGCAGACTTGGACACCTAGTCACTAATATTATGGTAGCTACAGCAGTGAATCATGAAGCATTAACAAGAATCACAGCAAAAGCTGTTGCACACAGTAGCTGGTTCCCAGGCATGCCGCCATTAACCCTAGACTTGAGGCTGTTGCGCCTAATTCTGTTTCATTACACTCATAGCACAGAGATACAATTCTTCTGTGTTCTCATGATTTTTTTAGCAGCAAAACTGATGCAAGAGTAATTGTAAAAGCAAGCAAAATATTTTCTTTTTGCACAAAAAAAAGTCATAACTAAACTAAGGATACCAGGGAGTTACTATTAAGAGTATGCTGCAGAAAAACCTTACAGACGTAGGTACAGGTAACATAATGAATTGTTGACAAAGGACTACTGATCAAAGTGGCTTGCAATCTATCCCAGATATTCCATGCAGACATGGCAAAAGACAGAGCAACAGGCAAACTTACAATTTTATTACAAAAACGTCCTGAAGCTTTCTGATTTAGAATTCAAGGATGATTTGGAAAACAATTAAGAGAACAAGGTGTGTGTAGTGTCAGGATCTCCCTTTGCACCTGAAAACCTCAACTGTACACGAAGCACATGGCATATTATATCCCTCTCCCTGCATAATTGTTGCAGATACGCAGTATGTCATGGCCAGAGATCGGACTGAATTATAACTTCCTGCTTCAGAAGGGACCACAGTCTCTGAGACATTAAAAATCAGGGGGGAAAAAAATGACTCATCTCAAGGATGACAACTATAATATTTTTTGGTCACGATTATGAAGAGTTTTCTTTCATCAACTATGCTGGAAAGAACATTATGATTCAAACATCTGTTCTTCTCATAAGCTTCACTCCTCAATACAAATGAATCTGTGCCTCTCTCAAACTCCTCTCCCAGAGAACGCTCGCAGCGCTCCCATTACTCCCACTATCTCTTTCAAAAGCATTTTTACTAACATAACTGCTTAAATACACGTAACTCAGGCTTAACTCTGAGCATCAGGTTTCCCAGCACTGAACATAGTGGGGTTGGAAGTGCTTAGGCATTCGGTGACTCGCACTACAAAGCCATTTACAGTTATCAAGTGGGAATGGGACCGTTTTTTCCACAAGTGCTTCGCAGGCAGCACTGACTTCCAGCTCCGCCTCAGCACTGACAGGCGAGAGCACATCCCTGTGCGCTGTATCCCAGTCCTGATGCCAGCCAGAACCAGATGCTTCACGGGAAAGGTCAGGAAAACTCAGCAGTAGGATGCTATGGACAAAAGTGATTTTAGACCGCAGCAGGGTTTGCTGTGAAGATAAACAGCGGATGGCTGGTAGGTCAGACCACTGGAGGAGGCAAGTGATACAAGGACTTTTCTGAGCAGGTCACCAGCCTGGTTGCACCCTGATGGATAGCATAAGCTGACCAACAGAGATGCCCTCCAGTTTGTGTGAATGAAGGGCTGGCACACACGTCGCATGGCATACACTGTATACCTTTCAAAAATTGAACTGTAATTCTTAGAACTGTGGGTAATTCCTTTTTCGTACAGCCCTAAAGCTATAATCCTTGGCAAGATAATATGTTTTTAAAAGGATGTACATGGCAAGAATTCAACTGCCTTTAGGAAAGCTGAGCTCCTACCTCCATGGTGCTGAGTTTTCTTTCCCTCCACATGCCTCAGGGGACAAAACTCACAGTCGTGAGAATTCAACATTAACACACTGGACTGGATCTTGAGCTACAGGAAGTATTGTCTTTACTGTTAGAGATGCAAAAGAAAACATACTTCTCAACTGCAGTAAGTCTTCACAAAACCAAAAATCAGCTCGCCAACTCACCTTTGCCTTGCTTACTTGTGCCCCTCTATAAAGTCACTTAGGTACTGCACAGGAATGGAAAAACTCAGTATTGCGGCTGGCTGCTGATCCTGACAAAAGCATCAAGCACGAGCTGCAACACACAGAATGGTCCAGTTTCCCTTACTTATCAATCTCTTCCTCAAAATTAAGCTCCTTTGCTCATCACTACACAGGGGAAAGGAAGAATGACATTTCCCTCTTCTTCTCCTGGTCTCTCTAGCCCACCTCCTTCATCCCAGGATTTGGGGAGATATTTACTAAAAAGCCGCAGCAAGTCATACAACCTCTGCCTGTCAATTCCTACCTGAACAATCTTGCTTCTTGGCTGTAAACAAGTTTTAAGCATCTACTAGTGACTCAGCCTGCTAGGTAGGATTATTACTAACACCACCATCAACATCATCATGATTTACTAGTGACAGGGGACACTCTCCTTCCTTTCCATTGCTTAACAACCACTCCTGAATCCTTTCAAAATGTAGCAAATGCTACCTTTGATAGTTGATAAATACAAGTAACAGTGCTCTGCCTTTACAGCTTATGTTCAAAACAGGTGTTTTCACATGAAAGAGGGTGCAGATAATGGCTATTAAGATGATCAGAAGAAACAAGGAAGGAGACAGGTTGATTATAAAATCAATGACAGTCCTTATTTTCAAAGGAAGAAAGAGGTAGATTGATGATAAGGGATAAACACAAAGGAGGAAAAACCAAAGGCTAGTTTCATACCTTCTAGCAGGTATCATTTTGCATCCCTTTTCCTAAAAACTGTTTTAATCATTGCTCACTGACATCTTTCTGTACAATGTTGATTTCCAACCAGAGGTGAGGGAAATTGCTAAGCCAGATATACAAGCTATGGTGTATTTAAAGCACAGCCATTTAAGGTGCACGTAGCTCTCTACAGAATTCATCTGAAGAGGTTCCAACCTAATCAAACAAAATATCGATACACCACAGGTTCACCTTGGCCTCATGCTGTCCTCAAGCCTTGGCTCAACGTGGCTGCTGCCAAGCACTGTCCCCATCTAGGTGCCTCTCCTGAGTACATTCACAGCAGAAAAAGAACTGCAAGTAATGCTCATACTTAAAATGTTACTCAAAATTAGTAGGAATCTCAATGTGACAGAGCCTGCGGAGGGTGTTAGAGTTCCCTCTCCTTCTTAGAGACAGCCCTGCACCAGGCCTAGGTAGAGTCCAGGTGAGCAGGCTGTCTTGGTAACTTCTTGCTGCAGAGCACCTTCCTAAACCCGCTCTCAGGCAGAGACAGCACAGTGAAAAGCTCACGTCAGAAAGACACGCTGAGTTTGCTCACAGTATGCAGGGCATCATGAGTTCCAGTGACCAGTGTGAAGAGACACTGCAGCAGCCCCAGAAGCATCAGATGAAACAAACAGGCTCCAAACACTGCAAACAGGCTGCACTGACACTCTGGGTCAGAGATCTGAGCTTTATCATCCGTCCCCGTAGCCCTCTATGCCACCTTGCTGGTTCTGTTAATACTCCTCCTCGTTCAACAGCCCAGCCTTGGGGGATGCTCTTACACACAAGAGGCAATGCCACATTGTCCTTTTCTTGAGCCCCTACCTCCTTTATCACATCTTTCCCCTGTCATGCACCTGCAGCACATTATTTCCACTGCTGGTTCTCACTGTTTTCACTGTTACTTTTAGTCACTACAAAGGGACAAAGGACAGACAGCAATGCTCACAAGACATTACTTCCTCATTTTTTCCTCCTAACCACTGATGCAGTGACCCTGTGTAGAAAATGCTAGTTATGACCTACGATTGTTTCCCTCTCTTTTCATTTCAAACAGACTTGTTCACTTCTTAAACCATCCGTGACATCCCAGCAGCACCAAGAGGCTATAGGGCACTCCACAGACACACTCTTTATTTCAAGAGCAATAATTTAGGCCTGTCAGTTAAAGATGGGACATGCAGAGACCATTTAAGCTTTGCACAGTAGACATCTGAGAATTTATTTTATTACCAGTGGAATATTATCAATGGAGAAACAGTGAATGCAATAAAACTGCCCGTTACTTTAAGTCTTAGAGGCTAATTTAATCCTTCATTTAGTGCTTGCACGCTGCTGCAAGGGTATTCCGGGGCCATGGGAAAATTCCTGAAGCGTGCAGGATCACGGCAAGCAGCCTTATGCTGCCCTCCGCCCTGGCAGACGCTGGCAGGGAGCCAGCCTGCAGGCACGCTGGGTTGCTCTACATGCTGGTTGCCCTCGGGGAGCCTGACGTGAGCGAATGTTGGGGCTGGGATGGCTCCTGCCCTGCTGCAGTTCACTGTCCAGAAGGTGAATGCTCCTGCCGAAACTATTAGGCTGCTCTTGCCACGCTTTCCAAGAGGAGTAGCACTGAAACCATTTACAAGACACCCTAAACCTCAGGCACGCCAGCAGCACATCTCGCGGACGGTAGAGCCTCACACACGCAGTCTTTATCTGACTCCCACAGCAGGTCTGTGCTGCCATGGCTTGCAAGGGAGAAAAGTTTGCAGATGAGAAGTGAACTACCCAGTATTTGCGTGCGCTTTATACAGCCTGGAAACCTACAGGGCCGAATTTGATCCTTGATTTCCATTTCCTTCAAACTCATAGGGCCAGGAGAGACTGCATGCAGAAGTAAATGAAGGGGCTGGTCAGGAAACGGATAGATTTATGGACTTATAAAAGCTCAAGAAGTCCAAAACCAGTCTTGTACCCAATACATACACACAGACCTCAGATCATGTACTATTACAGATTCCTCATTCTGTAGCTTGCCTTCCTTTAAAGCTGTGCTTGACCTTTCCATTTTTTCATCATTAAGTATCTTGGCAGACTCAGAAGCATGGCACAGACTATTTGGGGGGGGAATAAGGAAGATTCATTTTGCTCACAAAAGAGCAGAAAAAACGTGAAAGATTTAAAAATACCCCATAATCCTACAGTCTGTTCTCTGTAAACCAAATCCTTGCCACACTTTTCAGATGTCAAAAATGACAGCTTGTGAAATTTCAGTAAATTTAAGTAAAATAAGGTCCAGAATGGACTGCACACTGACTGATGGATATCCCCAAATAATCACTCATTATTAATTGCTTTTTTCCCCTGCTTAATTATAATCTCACAGAAGGAACATGTTTTAATGTTTAATGAAGGAACATGGCACCTTTTTATTAACAACAATGCAGAGGAGGTAATTGTTACCAGCTGAATAAAACTTTTGTGTGTGTGTGCTAGTCCTCAAAGGATGCAGAGCTTAAACATTCTCTAGTCGCTGAGCTGAGAGAAGATCCTGGGAAGAGGACCACCACCCAAGTATGCCTTACATCTCACCCTCCATGAGCTTCCATCGGCATCTCCTGAGCTCACTGAAACCCTGTTGTTTAGCTTGTGTTACAAGACCAGAGCGAACACAACATTTCACCCCAAAAGAATGGCAGTATTTCACCCTGCCCCAGTGAAGTCACAACAGCAGAAACCTGGGCGCTTTGCCACTCTGCTCTGCCCTCCTGCATTTCATCTTTACGCTTCAAAGCAAGTCTTTCGATTGAAACACATTCCCTGAAGTTCAGTGTTACTGAATGCCTTTAGCATTTCAAACTGATGCTTGTGAGAACAGAAACTATGCTCACTTGTAACTTAAACTGAAATGAATACATGTGTATAAGGAAATATTGGCAATACAAGTATCTGCTCATCTACATGACAGAGGCAACACAGGTTCTCTCTAATGCTTGTTTTCAGATTTTTGGTATGGGGGTCTCTTGAAAGTTTTCTCTTTCCCAAAGAGGAGGAGAAGTGTGGTTCTTTGATCTAACCCAATCATTTTTGATTCTGAAGATGAGGCAGCATTATGCTTGCCTGTACTCTGCCAAACTGTTCTCATGTTTTCTGGGGTACGACTCGCTGCAGCGGAAGGACATGACAAACCATTGCAGCATGCAGCAATACTGTCACCTCTCCCAGATGCTTTGCCTTTGTATCAACATCATCTTAGGCTCTTGCCACCCAGAGTTGTAAGCAGGTACTTGCTAAGCCAAAAGCAAGACGACAGCTGCTTTAACAATGGGTAAGGTGGCTCCCATCAGACACAGGAGGCTTTTAAAATAAAAAACAAGAAGGATTACAGAAGTGGGAACTAACCCCAGAAAAATAAAGTGTTCCAGGAACTAGAGGAGGTGTTTACTTTGGTTTTTTCCCCTCTTCTCAAGCCTCCTTGGTCTGTTGAAGCAGCCTCCTTGTGCAACTATGCTAACAAGTAAAAAGGTCATACCTGTTTAAGTAGATGATAAGATGCTGCGTCTGGTTGTTAAACAAGGGAAACTCACTGTTCCTATAAAGAAATAGAAATACACACTCTATTTAGTCTCTATTCAGTGAATTTAGCATAAACTCAACACTATAAGAACTATAAGATGCTCATCCACAGGAAGATCTGGCGGGGCTGCTACATGCACCATCTCTGCTGTGGAAGGATCTCAAGCAGGAACAAGGAAAGTGTTTAGAAAGGTGCCCAGAAAGGAAGAAGAGCAAGAGCCCCCCACTGACTTCCCACTATGACACTTCAGAGCAGCTGAAGATACCAATGCAGGGAACTACTCCAATTACTTCTTAAAACTGTTTTTCTGGCCTCACTTATATAGCAGAATGTCTTAAGGTTTCACCAGTTTATCTGAGATAAATAGCAAAGGTCAACACAGATGTTACTACCCCTTTTGTGACCCTCTTTATTCTGTGAGGAATGCTTGGACACTAAATGTAGTTAGCCTGTTGAAATAACCTCCTCTGCACGTCCTGCTATACACTCTCTCTCCTTATTTGATCAGAGCACAGTGGGAACACATTACAGATGTGAGCAGCAGATGGACACTGCAGCAACTGCAAATGGGGAGAAAGGGGCCTCCTTGCCACGTGTGTCTTTGAGTATCCCCTAAGTATTATGGGGACAGCCAGTACTATCACCTACATTTACAGCTGCCCAGTTCCTTGCCTCTCAGATACTTGTAACTTTGTGATTTTAATTGTTCAGAAGTTAATTTCCTATATATGATATCTGACTCAAGTTAAATCTCTGGTTTGGGAGGTCTTTGTTTTAATGCTTTAGCAAGAATGGGCCAGGCATTTCCAAGAACTACGTTAGTGAGAAATACGTGACTAAAACCTAGTTAAAAAGAAGGATAGGGTAACAATAAAACAAACCAAGATGCAACTATGCAATTAGAGAGAATCATAGTGCATACATACAAAGGGGACGAACCTTAAGCTGGAGCACAGCTCAAGATTTTCCTATTTCCAAGCCTGGACTCTCATTTTTGAACACTGAGTTAGTCTCCTTACCTGCAAGATGTCACTGGCATGTGGTGGTGCTAACTACAGCTTTTCACCAGTTTGCCCAGTTAACACCCAGGAAGAACTGAAAGATTTTGCTGCCTCAAAGGGAGAAGGTTTCAGACAGTTCTGACAGCAAATAAATGGAAACAATTGCTCCTCCTTACTGCAGAGACTGTCAGCAGAGTGTAGCGTTCACTCACACGCAATAGTTACCCTAAATGAGCTATCTGGAAATGAGGCTCCAGCCAGCATCAATTCTATCCACCCGCAGGATGAAGAGGAATGTTAAAATAAGCTAATTAAATTTGGTCTGGCTCAGCAGAAAGATCGATGTTCTCGACAGCTGAGTGTTCAGCACTCAGCGTCCCAACAGCCCTCTGATGTGTCACCGATGCAAAATAATGCCACGTAGTCAGAATCAGAGGAGATGGACGCACGTCTCTTGGGAGAGGTAAACGCAGAAGACAGAGGCATTCAACAGGGACACTAACAAGAGGGACATACCTACAACAAATCCCAGATGATCAGATGGAAATTTTAATGAATTTAAAAAAAAAAAAAAAAAAATAAAAAGGATTACGTTAGTACTTTCACATTGTAGTGCACAGCAGCATTGAGTAGTCTGAACTGAAACCCTCAATCGCTTCTCTGCTAAAGGTGGTTTATCACAATAACTGTGATTTTAGCCAGCAGCAGAATACCAAAAATACCAGACAATCAAAGTACAAGATGCCAGAAGTGGGCAGCACTTTTGCTACCCCGGGAATTTTCTGGGGATAGGCTGTAATCAGCATTTCCACCTCTTGCTGACCAGGAAGAAAATGAGATATTTCAAAGATTCTTCCCCTACAAAACCGGAAAGACGCCCACCCACACAGAGGAGCCAACAGCTCCACATTCAGGGCAGTTATTTAGAAAGGAACAAGTTAAACATTAAGTGCCTAGTCAGTACCGGCACCACAGGTATGAATGGGATTTTCCACTTCCTCTGAGCATCTTCTAATAATCGCAGCACAGAATGTGTTAGGAAGGGTTTCTTTTTCATTTTCTCCCTGACCCTCTTGCTTCAGACAGAAATCCCTGAAGAACCTGTCCCAGTAAGGAATTAATTGAAATTGGCACATTTAGAAAAGCTGGCTTTTCTAAATTGGCTTTAGAAAAGCTTCGTGCTTCGATGAAGGGAGATGCTGGCTCGTCAATGCTCTGGAGCCAGGACCACAGGGGATGGCGCCTTGGCTGCTCTAAGCGTCACCTTTCCCAAGGGACAGGGCACAAAACAGATGAGCTAGTTTTCACTCCTAATGGGAAGCTGCCATTAGGAGACCCTTCAATCTTGGTATGGAAACAGTTATCAGATCATGCAAGCTTATCACAATGAAAAAACCTAGCTTAAGTCTTGCTCACAGATACAGTCTGGTAAGTGAAAGTGCATGCTAAATGCACTTAAGTACATTGTACAGATTTTCTGCTGATGCAGACTAACCAAGTCTAGACAGCTCTAGGCTGGATGCACTGCAAACTAGCATAAAATACATAGAGATACCCATTTATTCTGGCTCTGCCATTCACCTGTGGGTAGAGCACATCACCGACACCATCGTACTTCCCCTGTTGTATATATTAGGGATTGCATTTCCTTCTTTTTGTTAAGCACTTTGACATCTACCTATAAAATTGACAGGAAAAAAAAAAAGTGCATATATATACACACGCGCAACAGAGGACTAACACTCTCTTCTATGCACGAGGTATTTGTAACTATTCTTCACTAATGTGCACCTACTCCTGGCTTCTCCTTTTATTAAACTTTCAGAAACAACTGGCTTGATAGATTTATACATTTTATTCCATGGGGGGGGGG
>VXBL01003966.1:696179-717645 GCA_013400195.1 Aramus guarauna
ATTTATCTCTTACAGGAACTGTTCCTCTTTCTTTCATTTTGAGGTGTCTTTTTCAAAAACTCCTACCAAACCATGCACCTGTTTAGTTATCTGTGATGAAAATGATAAGGACTAAGTGCATACTCTTCTTAAGCTGTTCCACTTCTTCCCCTCAGAAAGGAGCTGTGCTGTCATCCTGAGGGGTCAAGCCATCCACCCAAGGCCCTGACTGTGCCTTGCAGAGATCTGTTTGCTTCACTGAGCCGCCTGCAGAATTGCACATTTAAGACCATAAGCTCTTCAGTCTGGGAGCTTGTCTTTTGCTACATATTCCCCCAGAGCAGCGTGCAAGCAACGATAAAAACCTAAATTACCACAAATTACTTTCAAGCATTTAGTGTTTTGCCCAACAATGCATTATACACATTAGTCTGCAAACACTAAGGCTGCAAATGGATCCGATCCATTAGCACCAAAGCTTTCTACATATCTTTTTCCTTTTAGAGTACACTCTTCTCCTTCTTTCTATTTCCCACCCCCCCTCATGCTTCCCCCTTGGCAGCAGAGGCTTAAAATAAGATAACAAACATCTTTCAAAGGGATGCAAAGACAAATAATCTGGTAACTGGAGGGCAGAATTCACTACACATTTATTATTCAGTTTCCAAAGTGCTAGGGAATGAATGTCAAATATATCCGAATTTTAGCTGGTGTTGACGTGGATAGTGAATGCTTTTAAAGCGCTGCAGCTAAAGGAGGAGATCCAGAGTCCAGGTTATGCTGGTGTAAACTGCTGACAATAGGCAGAAGTCAGCGGCTTACCCTAGCTGGAGACATGGCCTAGAAATTCAGGAAGGCCTGCAGTAGGATGGTGCCTCAACTGGAGAATCAAGAGTCCAGTGCCACCCTGAGCAAGTGAAACCCATACCGAATTTTCACCATCAGTTTGAATGGGCGTTAAGCAGCAGATAACTTTGTACTCTCACTTCTAGAACATGTCTACCTTCGACAGCTGGCTTAGCAGCACTGTTAGGAAGCATTCCCTTTTGATCCAGCTGATCTAGAAAAAGTTTTAATGCTGCAACAAACAAGTAATGCTGATCTTGCCATCACAAATTTATTTATTTAAAGCTATTAAATTGCTTCTGTATTACAGATTACTGGATTACTGTCAACCCGCTTAAGTAGTGCTGCTTGTCCAGTGACTACAGAAATCTCCTTTTCACTATCATATCCACATAAAATTTTTCAGTAGGTTAAAAGAAATTTAAAAAACCCTTCAACTTGAGAAAAGTCTACTCCTGAGGAAAAACATCTTGGGGCTGTAATTGCTAGTCTGAGCAGCTCACAGCCGTGAAGGTAGAGGAGTCAGAGTCAGGCTTGGTTATGACTGTGAGGAAGAGATGGGGGAGATTAAAAGCTCTCTCAGCATCCAAGAATCTTGGGTAACTGGAGCCTGAAATACGCTGCAGACAGGAGACACTGTTCAATCATTTATGGAAATCAAGGTTAGCAGTGTCAGCATAGTTGGCTTGGGAGGAAACAGTTTCCTCACCCTCTTGGCGCAGAAGTAACTTGGCTACATTAGTGGCTGCCAGTAAGTAAGGAATAAAGAAAGGAAACAGAGAACGACAAGGAAAGCAAAGGATAAAATGAGTACATCAATATTTTCACAGCTTGCATACAGCAGCCCAGCTAGGACCCCAAGGGGGTTTATGTTTCAGGAACCTCGGAGACGGAGACAATTGCTGCATTTGATGAAAATATACGGTGTCTAGGTTTTACAAATGCTGTCTCTAATAGCGTATCTGATTTTATAACTAGCAGAGAAAGAAACTGTTCTGATGACAATTACTGCTGAGGTATTTGAGGCGTTTTGCCGCGTTTACTGGCATAGACCTGTCATTAACACTCCATTTCTCTTAACTACAACTTACTTCCTTTGTAGTTGCTCAGTGAAGATAGGTCTGGGGGCTGTTTTCCTGGTCTTGTCAAGATGAATTTTACTGCATACTGCTTGAAAGCCACTGCCACCTGCTATTTTATATCTATAATTTATTGTATAATGAGTTCCTATAAATTCTTATGATAGCTTAAGAGACTTGTAAAGTGAATTGCTGGCCTATTTTTTTCTCAGTTCGTCAGCAAAGCAGAAAGAGCTCAGGTCACTTTGAGTTCCTCCAGATGCCCCCTTCGGCTGCAGCTCTGGCTTCCTCCGCAGAAGAACCTGGCCTCAGGAGAAGGACCGTTATAAGACCTTCACTGCTAACACTGAGATATGCTGCCATAGCAAACGTGCCACAGTTTTTGCCATTTGCTTGAAGAAGCCTCAGCTATTTCAGACACCCGTTAAACCCTTGTATGGACACAAGCTAAGTCTTCACATGCTGGAAAGGAAAAGCTCACTAGAGACTCCTTTCCGGACAAGGAGTGCCTGCTACAGTCATTTAGTGAAACACAAACCAGCCATCCTGCATGTTAGTAGCCAAGATAAAGTATTTATTTAAGATCCAGGACTGAGAAATCTTTTACCTATTAGGGGCACACTGTCCTCACCTCAGTATCACACACCAGAAGACATGTTTCCACACTTTGGTCTAGCACCACACACACAGAGTTCCCATTGGAAACTGGAGACTTTTCCATTTGGGACATTACATCTCCCCTATCTCTTGGGGCCAAACGCTACTAATAAGTTTGTAGGAAGTGATTGTGATTTTTTTTTTCTTTAAATCAACAGGAAAATAAAATAACCTACTTCAGAATAAGGGTACCATACTACATGCATCTTATTAAACACTGCATTTAATCTGTCTTTGGACTATCAGCACTTTTGGAAACAAGCCATAGCCTTCACTAAGCTTATGGATGCAAAACCAAAAGTGTGTGCTGAAATGAGACTGTTCCCAAGCAGAGTTCTTGCAGCGAATAAAGCCAGGGTGTGCCAAGATTGCAGAGGCCTTTCTGTCTCAGTCATGAGTGACAGACACCATCAACAGAAAAAAAAAAATCAGCCATTGCCTTTCATCTCCTTACAAAAGCCTTGACAGCCAAGCTGTTGCAAACCAACAGCATAGGAGTCTTTCCCTCAGACATCACAGTAATTTGGGGGGAGGAAAAGGGGAGGGATGAGAGGAGGGAAGAAGAGGGCCTGAGGAACTGAGACAAAGCATCAGGACAAAGCATCGCAATGAGATCCTCTTGCTTGAGGATCCTTTTCTAACATACCAGTTCTGTTCAATCTGCAGATTTTCCTGTGATATACTAGGCAGACTGAAATTTTCCTCAGTATATCCTATACTCAAGAATCAACAGTATTTTAGAGGTGTGGTCGAAATGCAAAGTCATGTCACTACTTTTTGGCTTGGGTCGGGTTTATTTTTGTTGTCAGTGGGATATTATACGTTGTGTCAATTAAACTTCAGAAGATGATTCTGATGAAAAAGTAATAAAAATCCATTTTACAGGTTTGTAAACTGAGAGATTTCCTGTGGGTAGCAGGGTAGGTTACTGCCTGAGACAGGGAGAAACCCAAGGTGTCTTAGCTCCTGCCTCTAATAATATGGTCACATATATATTCTAAGCATTGCCCCAACGTAACACAGTAACTCCATATTCCTGTAGTAATCAAGCACAGCCTTTTCCCAGCCTGCCTGTTAACACAAACTACATGATGCCAGAAGAGCAATGGTTCAGGATTCAGGGCTGCTCTGGGGCTGTATGGGGAAGTCATGTTAGCCTACAGCTAATCCACAGGTTCCTGTAATCAGCTGGCTGTATGTTACCTCTAATTTTAAATGCGCTGAAGTTAACTTTAAGGAGCAGAGAGCAGGCTGCACAAATTGTGTGGTACCCATGGTAACCGAGTTTAAGCCACAGTTTTGCACTGAGATGGATATATTTCAGATAACAAGGCCCAAAGCACCAGATTAAACAAAGAAGGGACACAAGACATGGGCTAGAACACATCCTTGAAGGCACGGCTCCAATGTTGTGGCATATGTGCCACCAGAGATGCCCAAGATAAACACAAATGGCATAAAACCATTGCCTGAAGACCTCCACCTGGGAACAAACATGACAGCTGATGTACTACAGGTTAGCAGGCAATCCCAGCCTTTTTTTACAGAAATTTTAGTACCATACTTTGGATTTCTGCTTCTTCCTTCTCCCCAGTTTAGAGCATCCCAGCCAAGCAGCAGTGTGGCAGTGCTGATCACATCCCAGGGTGCATTCTGGAAGTTTTACTGGCACTATTTTGGAAGGAACCACATCACTTTGCTTGTGATCGTATTGACAGACCCATTTCACACACATCCCAGTAACACGCACACTTGCCGTGCACCACACAACTGCAGAGCAAAAGCTCCCAGAGGCTTTAAATCTTTTATCTTCTAAATCATCTCTAAACTGCTTATCTCCATTAGCAATCTGGAATGCACAAGTCACCTGTCAGAGGGTGAGGGGGAATTAAGTAAAGCAAAGTGTTCTGGTATAGTAGAGAACTGGAAGCTTTTTGCTTGCTTTGCTGGGGATTTTCTGGACATCCTCACCGTCATTTCTTGCCTGAACATCTGCACCTCAGGAGTCACAAGAAACATCCACTGCCACCTCCTGCACATCCCAGCCAGGCACTCCAGGGACAGCATCTATAAATTGTTATCAGTCTAATTAGGACACATCACACCAGCTCAGAAGCTACTACGTGGGACAACCCAGCAAATAACTTCCTCGTTCAGCTTCCGAGGTTTTGGGGAAGCCTGTGAGGTGCCAGATGCTTTCACAAAAAGACATCCACAGACTGGACTTCAACCCTGGTGAGTGCCAACCTCCCTTCTGTGCCCAGGTAGAGCTCACAGGAGGAACCAGAAACCACGACTGATACCTCACTGGGGCCTGCAGTGAGAATGCAGAGAGGTGACTTAGGAGAGGAACGGGGCTGACAGCAGCCCTTGAGGACAGAATCATCACCATCCCCCTGTTCTGGATAGACACAGCCTAACCAAGGCAGCTGTCCTGGTTAAGTCACAGTTGTCCCAGGCCAACTGCTTAACTCTGCTGCAGGAAGTGCCCTGCGCGGTAGCCAGAGGGATGGAGACATTGTGTGTGAGGAACATCTGAAGTCATTACAGTGAATGCTGCCGGGTTTTGTCTGTCAGTCATGGGAGAACCACTGCACAGCCAGACACAACCACTAGGGACTGTACCCTCCATGAAGCCTCTTGTAGTGGAAGGAGACAAAGACTTGCACATATGCATGACTTCCTGTAATTCAGTAAGAAGCATGGAAGTTTTTGGAAAAAAATCGTGTCCTTTTTCACTCAGACATCTATCCCCAAATCTGAAACACAGCATCACTTTATTTTCTGCTTGACCAACATCAAATGCTCATGAAAGTGGACTGTCTCTCCCAGGCCAGGGACTGCTGAAGCAACCACACCTGCCATAAAATTCCTCTTAACATGCATCTGGTTCCTGCTTTGTGGAAAAACTAGTAACCTGCTGATGACTTAAGTAAATGAGCAGTGTTCGATGCCAGAGAGAATACGATCCCATTACCAGCCAGGAAGAGATGTTTCCACTGTGAAACAGGACTCGCCAGCAGTTGCATATTCAGCCCCAGAACACAGGGTGGTTGGAACCAGCACGTCCACTCCAGCCTTGCCCCTTTCTCCTGTGTTCCCCATTCCACTGCCCACCTCCTCCTTGCTAAATTCTTAAGAGCAGCAAACTCAAATGACATTTGCTTAACATCAAGTATTTGGTAAGAAATTACAATTTCATTAGAAGATCAGTTATGGTTATGGGACATGGGTCCCACAAGTGCCACAGCTGAACAGTCCCTAGAGGTGTGACAGTAGGAAAATTGTCCAAAGAGACTGAAGAACAATTGTTCTCCAGTCCCTAAGACTCTCCATCCCTGAATTCCCTAAAACCAAAAGCTCTTACTTTTCTATCTAAGAAAGAAGTTAAGAAAATATTGGCAAAATATTGAAAGGCCTTGCCTGTTTGCAGTAGAGTACAGGTGGGTTCAGCTGATAAGAATTCAGGCATAGCCATTTCACTGTATGCAGGTAAGAAATCTGTAAATATACTGATGGGATTAGGCAGAGGGCTGTCACAAAACAGGATTTTGAGCTGGATTGCAGGCTCCAAAACTGAGTGGGGGTACTTCCTGAGAGGCTGTCAAGGCTGGCTTCACATCTTCTCTCCAAAATGGACACGTAAACAATTTGCAGTCACAGAGTTTAGATCATTACACTCAGCAAGTCTGTCACCCTCCATTATGCAATTAGTAAAAAGTCTGGAGCCCAACTCGCAGCAGAAACCTCTGACTCCTCCATTCCCCCGGGGCCCACGAACACCCACTCCCCAGCTCATTTATCCTCCACAGGCCCTGGGGGATGCAGTCCCACACAGCCTCCTGCCACTCACCCAAGTCCCCAGCCAGGCTCAATGTTAACCAGCATCAACATTACCATCTCTATACAAGCAGGCACAAAGGGCCAGCCTCAGCTGGGAGTGGCGATCGCACTTCCCAGCTGTGTTTGGGGTTTGTGGGCACTTGGAAGCGCATCCTGTCATTAATCCACTCTGCCTGTCTGCTCTTGCGAGAAATCCTACTTCATTTTCAGGGTTCTTTCTGCTCAGGATGCAGGCAGCAGGGCTGGAAGGAAACACTGTGCCCATAAATAAAGCTAATGGCACAAGTCTTGCTGCTACCCACTTGACTAATAACTTTCTTCCCTCCTCTATTTTTTTATTTTAATTTGCTGATTCTTTTGCTTCTAAAGAAACTGGCATTTACCAGCATTCTCCACATGCTGGTAAATGGGCAAATATTGGAGTGGTCCCCCCACACTACGGGGACCTTGTCAGCTCCAGCAGCAGCAGAAGCCCAGGCTGAGCCAGCACCCCCCACCATGAGTGGATGAGCCTTGCTGAAGGAAGAGGATTTTCAGCTGGGCTGAGGTGCCAGGCAAAGCAGTCATACTGCTTTTGAAATCTGAGTTAGTGCTTCCTTAACTGAGCTGCACTGAACCAGGTGGGAATTCCCCAGGGTAGATCAGTACTGCTTACCGATGCCCAGACCCGGCAGGGATCACCTTGCCAGGTCCCACAAGGTTTTTGAAACGTTTTCTCAATCCAAGCTCAAGGCATTAAAAAAAAAAAAATAAAAATCTCATCACTGCATATTTCAGACTAGGTCAACTGAAATGTTTCAACTGTGTTTTACTTAGGGATTTTGGAGTTCAGTTTTCCTTCAGAAATTTGAGCTATTCATTTTATGCACTGGTTTTTCTGCTAAAAAAAAAAAAAAAAGGTTTGATTGGAAAACTCCATTTAGCTCAACTTCCTAGCTTCAACATCAACTCCAAACCTAAGTCTGGGAAACAAGTCCCTTGTTACTTTGCCCAAAGATAAGATGGAGAAAACTGACCTGCTTTCATCTGGGAGAAGAGTTTGCTGTGAGAACTCTCTCCCATAATGTATATATACCAAGCACTTGTTTCTTTGCAAATTATGTAGCTCCTGTGAAACCAAGTGTTCTGTATTCAATAGCTTAAGCTCTAAGTCATAAAAGCCAAATTCAGCAGACTATATGTTATTAGGAAATAAGGATCCAGATGGCCAGCTAAAGTCAAGCTGAGGCCAGCATACGCATAAAGAATACATACTGACGCATCCTTATTAAAGTTTAGGGATTTAGTAAAAACAGGAGTGTTGTCCTTTTGGAGCCCTTATTTCAGATAATTTTGTTTAATAAAATACCCTACATCTTTCACAAAGTTTAAAATAACTAGAAGCTGCCAGAAGTGGGATATGACTATACTATGGTTTCACAGGAACTGCTGCACCTTTTTTCTTCACAAAATTAAAAAATAATGCTAACTTGTAACTACTTTTTGTGAGAAGCCAGAAGATGTGTTGAAGTTCCTGCATTTTGGGCAGACTTCCTGTGGCTCAGGGTCTAGAAATCCTATAGAAATCAGTACCGCCTCCTCTTTTTTGCAGCCATCTGCTCAGCTAAGATGAGCCTGTGACAGCGACTGCCTCTAGCTGCAGATTTGTCATCATTTACCGCTTTGCACAGCTCAAGTGGTCAATACCTGGTGCTGAAGTCTGTGCTTCCCGGCCACTGCAGGTCACACAGAGGAATCACCAGATGAAGTAGTAATCACCACTGCCTGTTACTGCCCACCACCTCGCTGCTAACCTAACATGGGATTTGGCTTTTAAGACCAGGAATCTGCAAATCCAGAAGCAACTTTTTGCAAATTATGGAGGTTTAGAGCATCAGCTGAGATCAGGTTAATGTGAAAGGCCTTGGTTCCAGCAATAAGTCTAAGGGATGGACTGGTCAGCACTGATCTGTTGTGGCTTCACCACTTCCAGGGTGAAGCTCTGCACCTCACCACAGGCTTCGCCTGCAGCCGCCCCAGGGCAGGCAGGGGTCTCTGCCAGGTGGTTTCAGAGAGACCTGCCTCAGATCCTGTTTGATATCAACATTGCCCGACAGAGAACTCATTAACAGCTGATAGCATTGTGACATGAGACTAATGCAAGACAAAGCAGTGAAAGAGAAACCAGACGAAGTTCAAAGGGTCCTGGTGCTGTCTCAAATCCCCACAGCATATCCCCTTCCCTCCTCTGAAAATCCTGGTGCCACCGACTGGACAAAATGAGACAAACTCACCATGAGCCTCAATAGCCAGCGCTGCAGGAGGCACAGACCGTCCTGCTGGTCAAAATGCTTACAGTTCCTTCTCACTATTTTCTATTACCCTTTCTCTGATAATTCCCTTTATTTATGAGCAGTTCAATAGTGTGTTCTGTTGTTATACTTTAATTGGCTTATGATTAAGCGAGCAGGCAGTGCTAAGGAGATGAGAAACCACGGTGCAACACAGTAGAAAGCTTTAGATGTCTTATTTCCTCCCTCAAAAAGAACTGTATGGTGCATCTGAAAACACTTAGTAAGTGGCGAGCCAACAAGAAAAGCAGGGCAAATACAGATTTCTACCCTCTTGAAACTAAATCCCTGTGAAGAAAATTATTATTCTCTCTCAGCACCACATGCTTCTGATCGTATCAAAATGCATTAAAATAACAATGCTTTTTCCTAAGCTGACCAATCTCAGGAAATGATTTACGGACTGAAAGCTGTACTTCACTTGCTGGAGACTACATAAGTACAAGGCTGCACTGGTTATTCACAGCACCACGCTTTCTCCAACAAAAGACAACACTGATTGCAATTACTTTTATGAAGACAGAAGTCGTCAAAAATGGTGTTTTGACCTTAAGATTTCAGACTTTATGGGTCACAGCAAAGCCATTAACACCAAACACTTGTTGGAACAATTTTAAAAACAAGTATTTTATTCCCTAATTTACTTGGCCAACTTGTGCCTTTTTTAGAGCTAGCACGTAAACCTTTGGAAACTTTCAAAACAGAAACTCGTTACTCACAAGCGCGTAATAGCTTCCTTAGAACATTATGTTGTGTTATAGAAACACCTTGATAAAGATTAAAGTGACTGAAAACTAAAGGTTACTGACCCATTTGACCACAAGGGCTGCAGCCTTCTGTGACAGAGAATTTCAGGTACTTTAACACAATTTAGATCTCATGCTAAATGAGTCACACATAGTATGGAAAGTCCTAAAGAAAGCTCAGTTATATACAGACCAGCACTTCTGCCCACCTGGCAGGTACTTTACATTCCTGATCCACTTTCAATTCACACAGTTGAAAATGGATTCACAGATCTGGCAACAACATTACGGAGTAATAGAAATCCCATTTTCTGTTTAAAAACACTCGTGTACAGCAACAAAACACACAATAAGGAGAATCTCAATTTCTGCATTGATACATTTGCTAACAAAACCTTTACTTTCTATTTTGAGGATATTACAATTTAAAAAATTGCTCTATAGCTCAAAAACTATTTCCATAAATGTAAAGAGATGCTAGATCTACTTAGAAGATGAACCATACCGCTTAGAGATATAACATGATGCCACAAGTAAAGGTCTTACTTTCACCTCTACAATCATGTTCTGCTCATCACATGAAAGAGGACGTGGCAACACTTGCAGTCCTTGGTCCAACATCCAGGGAATGCTCCTGGCTGAGCATGTCAGGCAATGAGCTCTGCTGAGGACAAACTTCTGTGGTAGAAAAGCCTAAGCAAGGCGAGTCATAGATCAAAGCCTCCTTAGCCAAGAGGAACAGCAAACTTCCATGGTTGTTGTGCAAAGGCAGAAAGCCCTAGCACATGCTCCCAGAGCTAAAGGGATGGCTCTTTCTGTACATGCGGAGGCTACCACCAGATTCCCAGCAACATGATTAGTCAGACACCTCTCAGCGCTGCCAAATATTGTAGCCACAGGTTCCCTTTGTCGGGAGCACAGAGCCACACACTGTTGGAGAGCAGCTGCCGGAGTTAGTTCGTACAACCTTGAGCTCAAGATGAGCCCCGTCTCACTTACATAGAGTCAGCCCTGCACTGCAGCTTACGGAGCTCCCTCAGGTGGAACTAAGCCAGCTCAAGCTTTTCTAGCTGTCTTCTTGCAGATCAGGACCAAGGAGTAAAGGGCCTGAACTCTGAGAAAAAGATTTTCCTTTCAACCACAGCACCTGAAAGACTTCATTTTTCCAGCGGACTGCCATTGAGCTCTGTATCCTATGGTTCCCTCAGCTCTAATCAACCGAGCAAGTACCAACCTTGTAGGATCCAGTCCTACTCATTTCTAGTTTATACCTATGTGCTAAGTACATCCTTAACACATGCAGGCTTTGGCTGAGAGTGGGTCCCATTACAATAGACAGTGCACACACTGGGAAAAGGTGTTGGTCCTTGAAGAGTTTATAGACCAGTACAGACAAACAGAAGATGGAAAAGGAAACCCCAGTTATTACCATGTACTTGTATTTATGGCACAGAGGCTCTCTATAATAAACAAACAACTTGTAATTCAGCATTAGTGCAGACTATGTTCATATATGAGTTATACAACAGGCAAGTTACCTGCCTTTGGAATTCCATAACCTGTCTCCTGTTCCCCAGGTGTCACACTATCGCCTGCTCCCTGCCTCTGACTTTTGTGGATTATCTGTGGATTCATTTTCAAGGAAAATAGTTTTAAGAACTGTGCTGTATTGTGCCCATTTTTTTTTATTTTTTTTTAAAGATTATGAATTGAGGCCAACGAAGATAAAATGCCTTGCCTGAAAACACGCACAGGCTCTATAGCACATCAGGGAAGGGGATGCAAGATTTTCTGAGTTTCAATCTGAGCTCTAACAACAGAATCACCACTCTTGCTTAGCTAAGGGCTGCAGTCTCTGCGTGCAGTAAACAGATCATATAGGCTATAGGCCTGAAGTTTATCTTAAGCTCCTTTAACAGCACCGCTCATCATTCAAAGGAAAATGGGTGACCTTTTGTGACATCTCTCTGGAAGGAGCTTTCACGTCTGTTGCTCTGAGATGATTAGAAGACATAGTATTTTGAATGCAAACTAAGAAATCCCAGTGCTTTGCTGCTTATTTTCAGGCATTAAGAAATAGATTTCTCTGGGTTTTGTAGGAACTGGAGAAATACATGAAAATAGGAAATGAGCAATGGAGTAGCAGGGAGCTTTGTCTGGGGCCCCTCCTTCTTCTTGCTGCTGGAAGTCTCACTCTTCTGCTGAAGGGCACCCTCCAGCCACATACTGGTCAGAAAAAGTTGCCTGGAGACTGGAGGAAGCAACAGCCAAACCAGAGGTGTGGAAGGAATGAAAACCTTGCTCAGTCAGCTATTACAAATGGACAGCCGCTCATTCCAACCTGTCCCTCTGAGCATGGACTAGGACATTTTGCTGAACGAGAGCTTCCCCCCACAAAAAGAAGGATCATCTACCTCTTCATCAGACTGGCCATGATGTAGTATGTTTTCTCTCTCCTGATGGATCAGGACCCAACTGTGTAAGGAAGGAGGATATCCAGTAACAGATATGCAGCACACATGCTCCCTCCTTCGGGGAGATGGTCTCCTCAGTTTTAAGTGTGCTTTGGGGATGATGCCGTAAGACTAGGGGAACAGGACTGGGTCGGATCTGCCAATGAAAGGATGATACCCTATCTGGTAAAGGCATCACCAGATGTCAGAAAGATAAAACTGTGCCTTATTAATGCAATTGCACCTAACAATCACACTTGCAATTCTCTATGCTTACCTGGTCAGAACTGTATCTTTGCCTAAAGAGGTGTATTGTCACCTGACCCAACTCAAAACAGCCACAGTGACCTAAAGGGCACAACCTTAGATTGCACCAGCCAAGGATACAGTCTCAAAGCAGAAACTAGTTTAGGTACACTTCAAAGTTCTATCACCAGTATAATACCTGGTCATGGCAGCAGAACTGTCAGTGCTTCTGGAAACTACACCGCATCTAAACTGAACCCCCTTGAGGTTATTGAGATAGTATCCACCTTTATTAAGGCTTCATTCCTTCAAGTCCCTTGCATCCACATGTGTAGGGCCAATTTTCTGATGACCTCTCATTACTGAGCTGGCTCATTTCCCAGAAAACATCTGCCATGTGAAGCAGCTCACCCCAAATCACTCCAAAACAATTTAAACTGGTTTAGAAATGAATTGCCTCTTGGCTGAGCACATTTTTGTGAACCTGTATTTTGCTCTCCTTATTGCCTGTCATGTTTTTTTATGCCCTTGCTATACCCCAGTCATGGGGGCATTAGCCTGAAATTACTTGAGGGAAACTACAGTGTTCCCTCCTGTGGCCAAAAAGCCCAGAGAAGGTGAGTGCTGCAGGCTGTGCTCCATCCAAGTTTAATGATGGGGATAGTGGGAGACAGGAATTAAGACCGAGACAGAGAAGTTCAAAGGCCTACTACCAACATCTGCTAAGTCCAATCTGACTTACAAAAGGCGGAACTACAACATGGTGCTCTTCACTCAGGAAAAATAAAGGCATAAAGAGAGGAGAGGAGAGGCTGCTACCAAAATAACACTACCAAAAATTTGTGTCTGAATTCTGTAGAGACATATGGTGTCCCAGTAACAGGCTCCACCAGAAGTAAATACGGACTCATCCTGAACACATGTGACAGTGGGCCATAAGTCTGGGAAATAGAAGACAGAATGAATCTCCTGTAACCAAGTACACGTGCTTGATGTAACAAGATAAATAATCGATTTGCCTTAATTAGGCTACATCCTCCTGCTGTCAGGCAACCTCTGCTTGACAGTTGCACAGCTAGGTGAAACCAAGCCCGTATGTATCAGTAATTACTGGATAAAAGTTTAATTTTGCTATATTCTATATCTCAGTGTCTCACTCTGAAGAGTTAGCCACGGTATTTTCAATTCAGATGGATACAGGAGATGCCATATCTTACTCATAGCTTCACAAGTAAGAGCTTGGATGCGTGAAGAAGATTTAACCAACCAGCACAAACTCTAAGGGAACAGAAGGAGAGAAATGCTGAAATAAAGACTGAGTACACACTTGGTATGAAAATAAGTTTAAAGCAAGAAAATACTACTGCTAAACAATTTCCTGTATTTATGTGTGTCCTTGTAATAAATTCGCTTCAGCTATCTTCAGTTGTTGATTACCAATCAATGAAGAAACACAGTCTCACTAGCACTACTCCACGTGGCTGGTTTAATACTGAGACTAATGGCTGCTTATATGCCTCAAGAGGTTAGAAGAGGAAACTTACTCTTTCAGACAAACTGCATGTTGCCAATTACTTGTTCCAGTCCTATTATTCCTAAGAAAAATAAAGTAACTTGTTCAAAGAAACAAACAATCTACCCTAATCTTGCCGCCTATAGAAAATATCTTGTAAAAGATATTTTATCATCTGAACTAATAACTGAACTACACTGTGCGTGAGGCAATGCTTTGCATGGTGAGGGCTAGTGTGTGTCTTAGCTTCCAGAGATAAATTAAGAGCCACACGGGCACAAAAGGCTTACTTCCTATTGCAGCTTATGCATAAGCAAAAGGGTAATTGCCTTTGCACAGGGGCAACTGTGGCCTTACGGACCCCTCTGAGAATGAGACTTGCCTCCCTACACCTACGTATCAGAGGACAGCTAAGTCTCAACTCCTCTCCTGCTACTCACAGGTGAAATCACAGCAGCAGAAAGATGCATCTCTCCATGTAGCTCCCAAGCTGCTCGCAGCCATCCCACCCGCTACCACAGGACAGTCCTGAGGAGCACAATGTACCAACTACCTTTTCGCCCAATCTAACACTGTCACACTGGTTCCAAAGGAAAGAGCTTATTGATTATAACTGAGCCAAAAGGATCCCCTCTGCGAGAAGTTGTTTCCATAACATTAACTTTTACTACTGATTATTAATAGATCCAGCTGATGGAAAATAATTTCCAAAAGTGAGACAGTTTAACAGGAAACCAGCATCAACTGGCAACAGTTAAAGGAGCTCACACGGGAGTGAAAGGGGGATACTCGCTGTGGTCTGTCCTACAAATGCCATGAGTTCAAATCTTGTGTCCAACTTCCAGCATTCTCCAACAGCTGAGAAAATGAACAAATGGGGACTAATCACTTTAACACACTCTGAAATCCTGAAACATTGACAAGAAAGCTAAAAGCCTTCTCAAAAGTCTGCACCAGTTTCACATTGTTAATAAGCCCTATTCTGCATAAACACACATCCTTGGTGGGTTTATGGAGAACACATGCAGGGACTTCTGCCACTGGGATTTCCATAGATGGAAAGAGTAAATAACACACAGAAAGGAACTACACTGTAGGAAACAGTGCCCTAATTTTGACAGCATATGCTTTAATGTACTGTTTGCAACCAGTCAATAAAAATCACACAAATCTGTTTGGAAATGAAAGCATTTCCATGTAAGTTTAATTTTTAAGGTTGAGCCCACACAGCCGCATGTGTTGTTAGTAAACCACTTGGAAGAAATATAATTTATTTTAAACAGCCTCTTTGGTATTTCCCCCCACCATTCTTACCTTTCAACATTCAGCTAGGTCCATCACAATTACTGCCTACATATTCATTACAATTATGTAGATATGAAAATTAAAACATCTTAATTTGTATAAGCATAGCATATATCTAAACACCTCCACATTCACACCACAACTGCACCTTAACCAGCAATGTATGGGATGTCATTATACCAATTTCCTCTACTAAAGATGATCAACCAAGAAATAAGACACCACCAGCAAAATGCAGATGTTTAGAGCTTTTTAGACATAAGGGTTGTATTACAGGTGTATCTTTAGCAGCCAGGCGCATTTTAGAGGAAATGGCAATTTGTGAACCAAAGCAAGCCAAAGCTCTACCAGCTCACCATGAGTAACTAGAAGGTGTATTTTAGTAGTTAATATTAAACAATAAATTATCCCATTCTGCCAACATCATTAACATCACTTTTTCAGCATAATGACAGCGTCTGGCAAAAGACTCTGTGGTGACAATTCCAATTAAATTTCCTCATCTTTATCTCACAGGTCACCTGTTAAAAAATGCATGTTTACTCCGTCTTCTCTCAGAACAAGACTGACTGCAGCGGAGATGAAGTGTTCTTCTAAGTCAAGTAGGTCAGGCAGTCTCAGCTCCACTTTGTACAAGTCACTCTGCATCTTGTGCGCATTGTCATTTGACATGCCTTCCTCCCCAGCTTCCGGGCTGAGCTGCCTTGTGCCCTGCACACAGGCTGCTTCTCCTTCCCCTAGCAGTGAAAGGGGACCCAAAGAGCCACTGTCTGCACCTACAGACACCAGCAAACAGAGCTCCCACTAGCAACAGCAGCCTTTCTCATGCCAGTATCTAAATTAGCCCAGTATACTCTCTTCACTGATTAAAGCAGCTCCTGGGGGGCCCAGTACAAAACCCACTGAAGCTGACAAAAGTCTTTGCTTTCAGAGGCTTTGAACCAAGTTCTGCTGATACCATCATATGCTCCCCACAAGATACACAAGGGGAAGAGGGGGAGAATCCGTTTTAATCTAATCCTATATTCTCCTGACCTTAAGGAAAGAGCATTCAAAAGGATCACTCTGTTACATCAAGAGTGCCTAGGATCTAAGAGTTGATTTCAGGAGTCCATCACAAGATGATTTCACAGCTGTGGTACACAGTGCAGTGACAGCTACCAGCTGAAGACACCAACCCAGTGGCAACGTGGTGAATATCCTCAGAGGAAGCAAAATTTGTCTCCCTCTTGGATGCAGTTGTGCACAGAGGCTGTTTCTAGGAGCTGAGAATTTGCCCCAGTAGACATCACCTCCAGTCCCTTTCCCACTCCCGGGAAGAGAGTTCTCTCCCAAAAGGGAACTCATACACCAAGGCTGAGACCACACAGACCATCGTATCTGTGTGATTACGGTACCAAACAACAGTACCCACGTAACATCAAAGTCTCTACAGACATAAGAAACAGATGGACTGAAAAGGAGGGACATGGTCTCAGTATGAAGGAAACTTCAGAGTTTCTTACAGTGTGTAAAAACAAAAAAATGTGCATTTGTTTATTTATCCATAGCCCCTTAATGCATGCTTGGGTCAAATGGTACAGTTCTGCATGCAGACAAGCCTAGAAGAACTGACTGCATACAAACACACACAAATTCACCTCGTGCCATGGCAAGGTTAGATGATTCAAGAAAGAGAATAAACAGCAGGAAGATGAAGATGCGTAGTCACCGAAAGGGTTGTCAAGCATTGGAACAGCCTGCCCAGGGAAGTGGTTGAGTCACTATCCCTGGAGGTATTTAAAAGACGTGTAGATGTTGTGCTTAGGGACATGGTTTAGTGGTTGGACTTGGCAGTGCTAGGTTAACGGTTGGACTTCATGAGCTTAACGGTCTTTTCCAACCAAAACGATTCTATGATGCTATGATTAAAGTGCTAAGATCAGTTATTAGATCTCAATTCTCTGACAGAGTACAGAAAACAGTAGTATGGAGTTCATCGCCTTGACTTCAGGAACATTTCTCTTTTTATGGCCTTCAGTATCAACAACTGGGTCTTTATTAGGCCATAAAACAACTAAACCCAGGCCTTTTGATAGCTCTGCCTCAACGCAATCAAACAGGATTCACCCTTGAAGTGGCTTTCCTGGCAGTTTCAAGACTCAAGGTGCCCACAGGAGTTTAATGTAAGACATGCTGTGCAATACACCTTAGGCCCCAATATCAAGGTTTCTGGGCAGTACAAGTGTTCATTTCTGGTGTTTTAAATATCATAGTAAAAGCATTCACCATTTCTGCTTATACAAGCGCTTGCTAGGCTAGTGCCCTCCATGCTACAGACTGCAGTGTTTTGCTTGCTCCAAAAAACAAAGCACTGTCACTTAGCAATTTGCACTTACCCCATCAATGGCACATTCTCACAGCAATGCCTTCAACCTGCGAATCCCCTGGGAGGGCTGCAATCCTTTTGCAAGATCTAGGTCCGATCCTGGCAAGTGACTGAACTAGTCATTCTAGTTTCAAGCCAATATAGGGCATGCACAGGCTTTAGGCACCTAACTATATAAATGCATATATTTTATCTACCTCATAGCCTCCAGATACATGAAAGTTTTGGTGTTTTCCATACATTTTCTAGGTAAGAAAGCAGAATAACGTAGTCAGGTGTGAAGGCAGGAATTAAATGACTCATCTCAAGTTACAGAGCCATCAGTGAAAGATCTAGGAGAAAACTGCCTTCATGCAAGCAATTTTGTGTAACATCTAGAGAACTCTTTATAGTCAGCATTGTAGACTTGCCCCATCCCATGAGCTACTTCAAGTTTGTGAATTGCTCTTCATTTCCATCCTCCTCCTCTCCCCCTCCCAGAAACTAAAACTGATACCAGCTAAGCAGGATGAAATCACTAGGGTTTGCACGGATCACCAGCTGCATGACTGGAGCCTAAAAAGACAAAATACAGACCTGAAACACTGAAGTGAGGAAAATCCTAAAGGCAAGATGACCTGAGCAATAGTCAGCAAACAAGCAATTGCTGCTGGACAAACTCCAAGCACCCGTTTCCGCAGGCACCCAGGAGATGTGGCAGCAGGCCCCCGTAGCAGTGCTGTGATCAGTGTGCTGCAAGCACTGGGAACACCTGACTTCCCGACCGCTACATTTTACATATACAGGTCAGGGGACTCTGAACTTGCACAGGTTAACCTCTGTCTGGGGACAACAAACACCTTCAGAAATCTTCCAGAATATTCCTGCTTTCTTGCACTTTCTAAAATTCTCATAACTTGCACAGTTTGTCAAAGGGAAGAATTTCACTTAGGCATTTCAATGTTTGCAGCCCTTTAAAAAGTCTTCGGTGCTGATGTTGAGATCACCTGGATAGAACAGATCAATAAAACATGAACTGCGGACTGACTCCTGTTGCCACTCGCATGCAGTGCTGCAGACCTTCCACAGCTGCTGCACCTAACTGGATTTGGACTTGGTCCAGAGACGCAAAGACCTTCAGTCTGCTCAGCACTGCTACACAGAGAGCAGAACCAGCCGCCGGCTTATGAATCAGTACTATCTCCTGACAGCAGGTAAGCAGACTGACTTGGATACGAACTGGCACAATGAACAGTGTCTACAATATGTTACACATTTGCCATTAAATTTTTATTACTGTAAGCCAGTAAAACTCCTTCAAGGCTCTCAACTCTTGCTAGCAAAATTTTTACAGAGTTCCCTGAAGCATCTTCCATGTCCAACACTTGTTCTTCTCCAAATCTTGCATTTATTTCCCTCCTAATATATTAAATCATAAAACGTGTTTTGGCTTTCAATGCTTAATGCTCCAGCTATTGTTTATATGGTTACTGTCTCCTGTTTAAAGCACAACGCCCTATTAAAGTGCAGTGATTAATCAGGATGATAAAAGCTGCAGTAAGGCCCCTGCTATCAATCATGTTTCTTGCAGAGAAGCACTCATGCCAAAAAGGGGGGGAAAGGCTCATTTACCACTATTGTAGTAAGATTATTTTCTGTTAGGAAAAGTGGCAGCTCCTTTATCTGACAATGAATGCAGACTGACCAGCAGTTTAGAGACCTAGTAAGATGGTTAAAGATAATAATAAACCAAAGTTATCCTGTGTGAAAGAGGACAGATGGCAGCCACACAATAGCCATCAAGTCTATTTAAACAGATAAGTAGTCCTCCTACGCCCACCCCAGCTCGAGACACGCTGATTCAAAGACCGACTCTCATCGCATGGAGCCCTCTAACCTGAAACAGGTGCAGAAGTCACAGTTTTTCCTTCCACGCTCTCACTTACAAATTTGTCCATTCTCTCCAAGCACAAAATAAGCAAAGCCCGGAACAGATGCTCCTGCCCAGCAGCGATAAGCTACGCCTCTGTGCCTTGCAAACACACGTGTGGGACCTTGGGACAAAGCATCACAGCTCTGGGAAAGGCAGAGGAGCGCTGCATCGGAAATGCAGTGGCCAGTCTGGCAAGTCCTGCGCTTCATCGGATTTCTGAGCCGCGGCAGAGACAGCCTGCCATAGATGGCAGAGGGATGCACAAGCGATGCCTGTTTCACTTCAGAGATGCAGGCTGTCCCCGGGAAGACTTTCTGTATAGACAGAGAGAACCAGTGACAGATACAGGGGAAAAAGGAACAGAAAACCACCAGTGTCATGTGGGGTGGCCAGAGCAGGCAGGCTGCAGTGAATTTGGAATGACATGGATTGGTGAAAGACTTAATTCTGCTAAGCAGCTAAGGGCCTCGGATCCAAGGCCAATTTCTGTCATGGGGAGCATTTTACCAAAAGCAAAAGGTGCTGATGAGCCTGAGAAACCAGGAGCCAGAGACAAGCAGAAAAGCTGGAGGGGAGACATCGGGGCGCTGGTGAGACAGGCCAGCTCAGCAAGTTTCTGTGAAGTCTGATGGGCCCTTCCCCCTCAGATTCTGCAAGACAGGGCTTTTAATATTGCAAGGATTAATCCAATCCATGGGCTTAACCTTCCTACAGCAAACCTGCACGGAAACAGAGTGCCACTGTCTTTCTGCTACAAGGGAGTCTATCAGCACAGCCTGGCCAGTCAGCATTTCAGGTGCAGCCAGCAGCTACAGCTTCTTGCGGGGCCGAGTGCCTCTGGTTCCCACCTGACAGACATCCTGCACTGCTTCCTCTTTACATACGTCTGTCTTCTGATGATCTCTGCAAGCAGCATCGCTGGGAAATTAAAGTACTCTGGATTCAGTTCTCATAAACACTCATGGCTGTAAATCCTCAAAAGCCTTTTTAAGCTCTGTCATAACATATGACTTTCTTTCCCATGACATAGTTTATTATACAGCTATTTCTTTCCCTTGTTTTAAGAGGAAAGGGGGCATAACCACAAGGAAGTATATTAGCACTGTAACACAAATCCAAAGGTGATAACATTTTTTTGGCAGAATGCATATGAGCAGTTTGGGCCCCTCATTACATTTAGTAAAATATACAAACAGAACTACAGGTGGAGAGGAGATGCCCACATCTGGGACTACCCTTCCCTACAAGCCCAGCCTAAGGCTTTTCAAGTCAACAGCCAATTCTACAGATGCTAGATTAGGCCCAGTAAGAGTATTTTTTAAATGATTTTATCAATTTGTATTTCAGAACACCTAAATAACCTTTTGCCTGACAAGACAGAAACAACTATCTCCCCTTTGACAGATGTGGAAAGCTTAAAAAAAAAAAACAAACCCAAAAACCCCAACATCCCAAACACTGTGTTTTTATAAAGTGAGTGGAATTCTGAGTGAGTGAAAGAAGGTATGCTCCTTTTTCCCCTAACATTATGAATTTAAAGTCTACTTTTCTGTATTATTTATGATTATACACATATATATACACACACAGGCCAAACTCATATTTGGTTACAGAAGGAAGCAGATTCGTTCCAGGAATTAGTTTGTCCACAATAGTTATTCCAACGGACCTCCTAAACATACTTCTAACTCCAGCACTCCTTCACCGATATTAGGAAGAAGAGTTTGGTTTGGTATTTCTCTTGCCTATTTGGATACTGCAGAAAGGCATTTTATGGGTCAAGACAACGTTATTACAAGGAATCCTCATAATAAATAGAGCTCTGGAAATGTAAATGCAAACACTAACAAAAAGTAAGTGAACATGTGGACAGAGATGCAATGATTTGCCTGTATCCCCTTCCTTATGTCTCACTGCTTTTCTCCATTTCTAATTACAGGTTGGTATTTTAGAGGGAAAAATCACAAATATTGTGCAAAGCTGACACCATGGCTGAATACTTATGCTTGCCCGCTGGGCACAGATTAACCTTTAACAGATGAAGAACAAAAAATAGCTTTTGGATTGTATAGTCAAGAAGTATTTTGTAGCACAGATGCAACAGTATCAAATGGCAATCCAAAAGGTAAGTGAAATGGCTCCAATGCTCAAGATGTCTCTGGAACAGGAGAAAAAAAAAAAAAAAAAAA
>VXBL01003966.1:717672-751573 GCA_013400195.1 Aramus guarauna
AAAAAAAAAAAAAAAGGACAAGACAGACAGTCTTGTTGCTACATCTCTCAAATTAGTGTCAGGAAAAGAGGCCTCCAGGCCCAAGTTTTGCTCAGGAGTGCTGCACGGTCTTTACCAAAAAGCAAAATTGCCATTGCAGGAGGACTGGTGTCCCAGTTCCAGAGCGACGCAGCTGGCAGCAGTAATGCTGGCCTTCACACACAGCGAAGAACGATGTCACCAGCACGGAGACAGCAGAGCTGGAAGGCACCTCCTGGCCACATGCAGACCCTGCTACCTAAAGGCATCCATGTATACAGCTTGCAGTCTCTTGCACGGAGCCTTCTGCCTGGAGGATCCTGACCTGCACCTGGGCTGAGCACAAACTCCCAGGAGCAGGGGTTGTTACACTTAATGCACCCTTCTGCTGTTGCTGCCCTGCATTCAATATGCTAAATGAAATTAAACACATTGCATCTCCTGCAAAAATACATGAATGAGGAATGATAGCACACAAAAAAGGCAGGGTCTAAGTGTTGGTAGATCTGTAATATCACTCTGAGGTGAAATAGTTACAGGACAAGAGCAATAAAAATAACAGGATTCTGCCATAGTAATGGTATGCTCACAAAATAACCTCCCAAGAATCCTTCCTAGCCAGTCCCATTGTACTTGGGGCCGTACAGCCACACCACGCTAAAAGGTCTATGAAGATCAAAATCTCCGACTACCCTGCTCTTACACCCTCTCCCTTGGCAAACACAACACTGAGGGCACACAGCAGACTGAGTAGGGAACCGGTGAGATGCACCATGATTCAGAACAACACACTGTCTCCTTTTGTCTGTGATCCAGCCACGGAGAACCCTTTTTTTTTTTTCCATTCAAATATTTTTTAGTGAGTTCTTTCCAGGAGATATTCTTGGTTTGTATACTGTTTGCAAGCCACATGGATGAGTTGCTTGTATCATGGAGCATGGTTTCCATCCCTTCTGTTCTATAATTAATCACTGAAGTGCTCAAGTTTCCTGCTTGAAATGCACACAATTGTATTGAAAGATTTCACACATGCTGGCTAGTTATACAAATGTAAAACTACTTTTAGTAGTCGTATACACATTAGTCTTGAATTTACCTTTTCATAATTACTTCTACAAGCGTTCGCCAAAAGACATTTTTTACTAATGGACACTAAATACAACAAAGCTAAGAATAAGCACATTCATTTAAATACTCAGAGGCACTTTGTGTATTTTGCAGGAAAGGTTGCTGCAGTAAGCAATTCTGTCCGTGTCTCACTGCTGCCGTTACAAATACTGCTGTTCTTATCATTCATTAGGTAACACCACCACTACAAATAATAGCACCAATTCTTATTTTAATGATCATTAATATGCTCAGTTGTATTGCAGCAGTACTTCGTGGCAACTTTCCAAGGAAAAGGATTCAAGTCTCCTAGGCACTGCACATCCAACCAAGGAGAAAGCAAGCTCCTGCTCAGGGGCACATCAACGGCAGTTCCGAGTACAGTGAGCCCACAGCACCAGGCGCTGAGAGCACAAACCTCTGCAGATCCCAGCGGGTTTTGAAGAGAGACGGGGGCCCCTTTGGTACATGTATAGGACTATAGGCTGAAGGAGAGATCACAGAGTTTTCTATCTCAGATTTCCATCTTCTCTGAGGGCATTCACAACACTACTGAGCATCCCAATTTGTTGCTTTAACTTCTGTCTTATCATGACTACAAAAAAAACCCATTATCAGTGCAATCTTGACTCATTATTTGGCATCTAATGTTCCTTTAGCTTTATCATCTTGTTGCTAAACCCAAGAAAAGATTACTCAACTGTTGTCTTGTCCTTTAGATATTCAGAGCGTACAGTGTAGGAGCTGCACGCTGGCTCTAGCAGAACATGTGTTATGAGTGAGGACATCACTGCACAGCACATTCAGCTGCACTTGTTTCACTTAAAAATGAAGCATGCAAGTTTCACATTTCCTATAAACTTTAGAAATAGACAAGATCAACAGTCAGACTATAGTCAACTTTGCCAGGAGCACAGGGAAGTCACCGGACCAGTATGTCATCAGGTCGGAGATCTGTCCTCACTGGACAGCTGATCCTGAGAGTGGCTGAGCACCTCCGCTGGCCAGGACTACACCCCACTGTAGCATCAGGATGAGGCCTGGCAACACAAACTTGCTGGCATACAATTAATATGCAGCAGTAACTAAGCCTTGATTTAACATCAAGTTATCAATACAGGTATCAGCCATCTTGAATCATTATAACCTTGATTTACACTGCATTATGTTAATATGGAACAGCCCAACAGCAATCCATCAGCCAGGCCACCGCAATGTCATTAAGAAGTACTGAGAAGGGTTTTGGGCTGATGCAAGTAAATCCACCTTTAAACAGATTTCAGTTAAAATGCGCGACTATGGAAATCCTAAGGCAGGTAGTTCTGTTGGAAATTATTACACATTACTGGGTTTTTTCCTCCTCTGTCCGCAGTCAGAGACCACTTCAGGTGGACTGTGACTGCAAACCAGGTTTGTACACCTTTGCTTTCAGACAGAAATGAAAGCAAGCCAGTGCTACCAGTGCAATTGCTCCCCGGTGTGCTCAGGGCCAGATACAAGGGCAGAAAGGTGCAGCAGTACTGAACCCTGGACAGGGCATCCTGGTTTCCAGGGCTAGAGTGTCCAAAGGCAGAACTGAATCAATCTCCAGATCCTTACAGCCCTGTGTTTTCCACTCCCACTGCCCTTTCTCCACAATATCTCAGTCTCAAATATTTTAAAAAATAGCAGGGGAATTTGGAAAATCCACACTGGGAAGAGAGACTTACATGCCTGTGAAACTCCCAATCGACTCTATTGACATCTTGCCTTGGAAATTACCAGCACAGAAATGCCAATAAAACCCTAACACTCTTCTCAACACTCACAGATGACGTAAAATAAAGTTGCAAGAGAGCAGCAGCGACCAGCTCTTGCATTACTGCCAGAAGTACACATGAGGCCTGGCAGCATAAGAATACATCGAGCAGGTGAACGCTGCTCCTTGCTACTGGGCAGAACTAGGTGCCTTCCCTGGTGCAAAAATGAGACACCAGTTTAGCACAATTTCCTCTCTGCTATACTACCTATGCAGTGGACTGTGCTGCCCTTTACGTGCAGTTGGCAGGGATTTGTCAAGGAACTTTTCAGAGATGTGTTGTGTATTTGTTTCCGCATCTGTAACTCAAAAACCTGAGTGTTTCAGGATGCACTGCACGTAAGTCCCCAGAGCTGTCACACATAGCTTTCTCTCTCCAGCCAAACTCAGGGCTATGGATTCCACCATAAGATGAAGTTTTTCAGTATTAAATGCTACAATGCTGTATTGGTTTTGCATGGCAAGGTTTTGGTACCAGGGGTACTACAGGGGTGGCTTCTGCAAGAAGCTGCTAGAAGCCTCCCTCATGTCCAGAGCCAGTGATGATGACTGGTGAGTGATCTCCCTGCCCTTATCTCGACCCACGAGCCTTTTGTTTTATTTTCTCTCCCCTGCCTAGCTGAGGAGGGGAGTGACAGAGCCGCTTTGGTGGGCGGTTGGCATCCAGACAGGCTCAAACCACCACAGATGCTGAGCAGCACGGTGTGCAGGTCCCTTTGGGCACGTGGATGGAAGCGAATTAGGAACGGCAGAGACACAGGCAACTGGACGATACAGGGAGTTTTATATTGACATTTAAATACACAGTGCTCTGATCTCTCCCCCATTGCTCTCTATTCCTGTCTCTAGCAGTCATGAACCTCTTCCCCTTGATGATGAAAAGGCTAAAGAAAGGCACTTTCTTAAATGTGACTCATTTTCTAATAGCCAATTAAGGCATACCTTTGCATTTAAGAGCAAATATACACACGAAGCAAGAAAAAAGAAAAGATGAACCCAATTTACTAACCGTACATACTGAAAAAAGATCACCTTATCGCAAGAACCAGGATGACTCAGAAAACAAATGTAAATAGCTTCTGTGATTTAGCACTGACTGACACCCAATGTGTTAAAATAAATTGCCCATGATTTCTCGCAAGCTCCATGCTAATGTACTCCATAAAACGTCAGTGAAAACGCAGCAGTGCATAACTATCTAGAGGCTTCACTTGGTGGCAAATAATACAATGAATTGTCCCCTGACCAGCACAGGGAAAGGAAGTTAATCTGCATCTGCAGCCTTTCGGGGAATGTTCCAGGTTTGTTAGGCATGAGTCAGCAGCATTGCTGCTATAGAGGTTTTTTCCTAGCATGCTAATGGCAACAAAGTCTCTTCTGCCTTTCCCAGCTTTGGTATGCTCGCGTGTCTGTCAGGAAATAGCCACCTTTTGTATAAAATGAGACAGGTGGATTGATTGCCATTCATTCATTACCATGTTAAAAGTCATCGCAGATCTGTATGATCACAATATAATTCTATAGCAAAGAGCTCCACAGGAAGAATGTGTTAAGTTGATGAGTGAAGGTGGGAGAAATGAAGTCTTTTACTAAATGTACTGTAACCTTTTCATTGGTACTGCTACTACAGTAATACCACAATGACCTTTGTTCCTGCAGCCAAGACAAAAGCCATCATACTAAGTTTCATGATCAAATCTTGCACATATGCAGCTTCCTCTAACCAAGGATCTCAAGCATTTTGCAGAGTTGATGAATACCCCTCCTAAGGAAAACATTGATATTTCTTATTCTGTAAAACATACAAAGAAAATAAGGAAGAGGAGGATGACACAAGCTTCCAGCAATTAACCTGGCAGCCTACGTCCTTCTCAGCAACTGCAGGCCTGCACCTAATCACTTCTTCCTCCAGCTGAGGCCATGCCAGCTGCGCTCCAGTTCATCCTCCACTGGATTTCTGTGCTTTGATGGTTATTTTCTTGACAGGTTACACAGGGTCCTCCCTAAAGTTACTAAACCGAACTTCTGCTATCTAACTGTCCTTAACTCTTAATATTAAACACAGCTGAACAGAGAGTGAAGGACAAATCTATTTTCTTCCTAGAAAAGGAAAACAAAGCTGAAATGAGTCCTCCCTTCCCCCAGATGAAGAAAGCACTGGCATAACCTCACCCCTGAGTTGCTGCCCCTGACCTTCCTAGCAGGCAGTACACGCACAGGATGGCCAGCCAGCACCCTGGAGCAGCTCTAGCGCACACCGTGCCCTGCCCAGAGCCACAGGGGAACTGGGGCACTCTGCTGCAAATGGAAAATGTGGTAGGGGAGGAGGGGCACTTGACAAAGACGTAAACCCATAGGAAAACAACTTTCATCAGGATCACAAGGAGCCATTAGCTCCAGTCTTACCCACAGAAAACCAGTTTTATGTGGATTATGTTCTCCCCAGCTCATAATTTTTGAATACATTGACCAATTTCAGCCTGCTTTGGTGCAGAAGCAGAGATAACTGTCCTCCTCCAAGTCACATTAAACAGATATCCAAGTAGAAGAGACAGACCCCGCAAGTGACCCCTCTCCATGTCCCCACTGAAAGGAAAGCCATAACATAGGACCCTTATTTGCCACTGAAAAATTTGCCTAGAAGACAGTCTTTCTAATTGGTAAACCAGCAAGAAAATCTTCACTGAGAAGCATCATCAAGCATAAGACATAAATCAACAGGAAAGTCAGCATCATTACTGCCAATGCTCAAAGAAATCCAAAACTTGTTTCATGTAATCATAGGACAAGACAACATGAATACTGGTAATCTAACCCTAACCCTACTAATCAAACTGAGGGCGTTGAGACCCAGCCTAGAACAGCCATAAAGCAGACCTCCTCCTTACCTCGTGCTAAGAGAGGGTCTTCTAACAAGTGGGGTTAAAAACGGATGACGATCTCAGGACAGAGGCAGACACCGAGGCCCAAGCTCGCTCCTGATGCTGCTCACCACAAGAGAGCCCTGGGGATGATCTGATGCCACGGGTTGCTGCTGAATGCCTGTGGCGCATTTGGTCACCATGCCATTTGTTTAAATGAAAGCGAGTGCCAAACGTCACGTCATTCTGGGTGCATGCCCTGGAGTCCACAAACTGTAATCCAACACACCTCATTGCCAGTGCACGCTCTGGCTTCTGTTGCCTTTTTGTATCAGCTAACTAAATGTTTCTCTTTTGATATTCCAAGCCAAGTTATGCTACCCCTGAGGCTACAGGATTTTTAAATCCTGTCAATCTAGAATTAATTCTCTGCTTACAGAGTAAGCGCCCCTTACTACTTCTTCAAGAAAATTATATTGTTTGAAATAATTCCCATTTTTGCCAGCATAACATCTCATTTTCGTCTTTGCAGCCAGAAGGAATGATTTGTAAGGTGAATCTTAAAAACCCAGATCAAAGGAGGAGGTTAAAATGACTGATAAATCAGAGGTGTAAGAAATCTATATGTATTGTTTATTTAATAAACAAAAAAAAACCAACCCTGATTTATTAACAAAATAGTTGACATCCTTTCTTTGTTTTCAGGAGACCATAGAGGACTGATAAGATGCTGTGCACAGGAGATAAGAGACATTTTCACAGGAGATGAAAACCATTCATCCAAGGGAATCACATTGTCAACAAATTTGACTCATTATCTGCAGATACTGTAAAAACTAGGCAGTTATACTCATCTGCTAACATTGCCATCGCTTCTATTCACGAGAGATCCTTCCTTTCCCCTTCTCCAATGCTGCAGCAAAACCTTGGACTGACATCAAGCCCAGCAAGCAGCATTAGTCCTTGAGAGAGAGTTTGCAAAACATTAATGAAATCAGAATGAGACTGCCATTTGGCTTGTTGCCCTTGGATAATGGCAGTGAAATTAAAAGTAGAGGGAAGAGAAGGGACTTACTCATAGCTAAAAACAGATCGCTGAATGCACTTTTTCAAGAATTAAAGCATTTTATACATTATTTACTTCAGGTTTTTCTATTTCAATGAGTCTAATGATAATTGATACCAGGAGGAAATAGTATGAAAAGCAACTAAGAAAAACTAACAAGTAAAGCATTCCTTTGAAGAATTTTATTTAGCCAGGAAAACCTATTAGGTAAGAAGCCTTCTGCCAAAGAGAGAAAAAATACAAGGGCCGAGAAAACAGAAAGATTTGTGGAAGAGGAAAACAAGGAATAGAATTGTACGTAAGAAAAACAGGAGAGAGAATACCCTGAAAGATTCACAAATGCTTTTCCCCCAGGAAACAGCATCTATCAATCAGCCCTAGCAATTTATTGCAAAGAAACTGATTATTCATCACATTGCTGCTAGCAGTGGCCCACGTCCTTGCCAGCACTGATGTGCTGGCTTGGGGTTCCTGCCTGTCTGGAGAGCCAAACTGGACATTTCAGGAGACCGGGCTTTCTCACAGAGTTATCACTATTCCTCATTTACCCAGGCTGGAAACAGAACTGCCTTTCTTGAAGAATTTCTCACCTTTGTTTATTTTGGTTTTCAAAAGACCCTCTGAAACTTCAGACTAAAGACACATGCAAATTTTGATTGCTGCCATACAAGCACACGCACTCCCCTCCAGGTCTAAACACAGACCTAAGAAGTATGATCAGCTGTAGGACACTGGGGAAGAACAACACATGATAAAGTCTGGTTTGGAAGGTACTGGGTGAGAACTGGCACCCGAGAAGTTAATGCAATATGGATATATCTTTTCCCCTCTCTATCAAGGTGGAGGGAGCAGATTTTCAATCCTGCCTAGGTTTTTTGTTTGTTTTTTTCTTCTTAAGGGCACACAGTCCCCACTGCAAATCTATGAGATCTGTATTCCTTAATCACTTCACACATCTGAAAGTTCAATACAAAGAAAGTCACTTAATGTTTTTTCTTCCACAGGATTTTATCTCACCATTTTCTTTACAGCATCAAGGGGTTAAAGCAACCAAAGCCAAAGGGTATTAGGGGGAAGAGGATAACACACTACTTCTCCTGGAAACACTAGCAATGACACTGTCAAAAAAACCAGTTTGCTTCTTTTTGATGCATAGAAATAATTTCGAAGAGCCAGTGATGTCAAAAAGCCATCAGACAGACGCTTTTCCAGCATTGCCCCGCCCTGCCAGGCCACTGGAACACTGTACATAAAAACCCCGGGCTGAGACACACGCGGATTTTGGCAGCAGTGAATGGGTTAAAAGAAGTTTCCTTCCTCCATGAAAGCGATACAGTATGAAACCACTGCTATGCTTTCTGAGTGCCTGATAGATTGTACCTGCTCTGAAAAAGCCAGTAAGTTTAACCCTCTTCTTGCTGATGTCAAAATCAAAATTACCCCACATCCGATATGACTGGAGGCAGTTCTGCACCCTTGCTATACTAACCCAAGACAATAGACAAGCATTCAGGTTTGTGTCTCGCCCTTTGGTAGCTGCAGTTGAAAGGACTAATTAAATAGCTAGAGCATATGCATACACATCAAAAATAACTTTACAGTGCCTGCCAAAACAATTTGAAAATCTATGCAAAGCTGCAACAAAACATAGTTTGACAAAATGACAAATAACAACTATTTTTAAAATAAAATAATAAACCCCCCAAAGCAAAGAACAGTCACACCCTGTCTTGCATTCATTCCCATATTCTCAAAATCACAAACACAGAGGCATCCTACCTTTCCGATTTGTGAACAAGCAGATTCCAATCAATGCGTCACGTCCAAGACTATATACTGGAAAATCTGTTAATATAAAACAAAGGAGGGGGGAAAAAAACTGAAAATACTTAATTTGTGCTGAAAAACAGCTTTCAGCTAAGAAAAAGTTTTTTTTCTATTATACAAAGACATAGATGCATAAACATATCCATACAGGTATGTGTGTATGAAGGTGTGTGCATATAAATATACATTATGTATGCATCAAATATATTTATCAACAGAACCACAGAAGTTTATTACCTATACATTTTAATTCATCCAGGGTGCACCGCTACGGAATTTAATCTACAGCAGACTAAATCCAAAAAGCTACAGCATAAAAGTATAACTCTTTCAAACCTTCAACAAGCAAACAAAGCTGACATTTTTAAAATAAAATCATTACCAGCTCATATGCTGCCATACCACAAAAGCCTATCCTTAAATAACTGCTGCATAATCATTCTCCTGGAGTGTTGTTATCCATCGGCTCGCTGCCTATCTCCAGACAGACGCAGTCTGCAAGCCACCAGCTTGTATCTACCATGTGTACGTCAGGAAAAGGAAAACTGCAAATTAGAAGAAGTCCCCGCAGTGGTGAAAAGGAAAAGAGGGTGAGTGGGAGAGGAAGAGGGAGTTCACTGGCCACAGAAATTTCGAGAATGATGACAAACCAGCCGGCTCCGCCATCATCCACTTACAATAGGATGCTGCACCTCGCGGCTGCTGAAGCAGTTTGTCAAGGGGTTGCTGGTATCAAATGCCTGACAGGCATTTTAATTGCATCCAACCAAGTGTGTCCCCAGGAATCGGGCCTTTAATCCTATGAATATCATCAACTGGTTTCTTTTGTGCTGCTGCCAAACACACACAGGCACGCACTGCACACAGGCAGCAGCTCACTCGGTTTCCACTGCGATGCCGATCCAAATCCTAAACAGGTTTTACGGACGGTACACAGTGAAAAGGAGGTCTTGAGGGATTTAGCATTCTCTGCATTATGGATTAGGAGGGTGATTTGCGCTCCCCCTTTATTTTTCAATCTAGCGCTTCTTTTCACGTGTCGGAACCAGCTCATCTACGCTGTTATTTGAGCCTTGCATTTGCATATTCACACCAACGGGAAATAAACCCAGGGAAAACACAGAAGTGCTGCAGGACCGACCGTAGGAATGAGCAGGGACCCTTCAGGACTAATACAACAGAGGAACACAGCTCACTGCATTGTTCAGCTCACAAATGAGTTGCTGTGAGGGGTCCAGTTTTACTGCCACTATTTTAGCCGTCGTGTCTGCCTTGATCTCACCTCCCTATTCCAAGGCTTTCTCCAGAAAAACATTAATCTAAGTAGGACAAGGAACCTGTGAACTGGGAAATCACCCAGTGTTTTCAGAGGAGACATGGCACAACTGGGGAGGGGCAGCAGAGAAGGGGTAGAGGAACATGAAGGAATGTTGTTGTTTTGGGTTTGGTTTAAAAAAAAAAATTGAAAGATGAACTGGTTTGTTTTCAAGCATTCTAAGTTTGCAATGAAATGGCATAAGCAGCAAAGTAGCAGTCAAGAGAAACCAATGAGCCCAACCACACTCAAGGGCTGAAGACAAGCTTAAATTTCTCTGCAGTCAGGACACACAAGCCAACTAGACCCACTTCCCAACAGCAAGCTGGTATTTCTGAGTCCTGTGACAGAGCCCTTGAGAGGGAAGGATGTCAACAGGAGAAGGAAACATCTCCCTACCAAAAGTTTGGGAGAGGTCCAACAAACTGCATTTACCTTTGGGAAGGACAAGGGGCCTTCAGGGAGGAATAACAAAACTCCCACAGATTTCCAGGGCTTCTCTCCCAAAACTTCCAGGTAGAGGGCTGCAAAGGGAATTGACTCCCTTCTGTCTTCCCTTACAATTACGACAAGATGACTTTTCACGTGTCCAAACTTTGCGTTAATCAGAAGTTCCACCCTCATTGCTATAAACAGATCCTACTGCCTTAAAAGCATCTGTCCTGACCTGACAGTTCTCCCCCGCTCTCTAAATCACCACAGCAGTGAGGAAGATGAGGAAGTAGAAGAAGGCAGCCCCCAAAGACAACCTATATGGGACAAGGATGATGGTAGAGCAGGTACTGCATGGCGGCAAAAAGGCCTTCAGAAGGAACGGAAAACACGAGCAAGAGCAGCACTAGCGCAATTCTTAGACCTTTCCTCTGAGAAAGCCTCCTGTGACTCATCGGAAGGGGTGCCTGCTGCTGCCAAACCTCCCACTGCAGAGCTCATCCTCTGCAGAAACCAAGGAAACTCTAATCCTACCCTCGTCTTCCTCATCACCATTTGACAGTTGGTGTTTGTTCACAGCATTGCTACCATCCCTCCCTCAATTCTACAGCTCCCCTCCACCAGCCACTCTTCTCCCAAAGCAATCAGGAGCTCTGGGAGGTCCCAGAAACACCACCATAGAGTTGGGATGGTGGAGGGGTAGCAAGAAGTCCTGAAAGCTATCCTGTAATTCCTCTCAGCTGTTCCTGGTGGACCTCATGTGGGTTCACAAGGGACTGATACATACTGCTGGGCTGTCCTCTACATGCTGGAGCCCACAGCTGAATCTTCAACCAGCCATCCAAGTCACCTTCATTCTGCCCATGCAAGCATCTCCAGGGACCCAATCTGCCAAAACCACCCATGGCAAATGGTTTCATCATAAGGTACTGCAAATAAGAGACAATCTTAATAATCGAGTTTGTTCTGGCTGCCCTGCAATATGTCTTTTCATATTGCTATACAAGCATTTCTGACAAGACAAAAGGCACAGGAGGGAGAGAGGGATGAAGAGCCAAATCTAGGTAGATGCTGGAACACAGAGAACACTCAGCCCTGTCTGAGATTTAACCTCACGTTTTCCTGCTCAGCCAGGAAAGCAGGATCAGCCACAAAACAAACTCATCACATAAAATTAATGCACCCCAACACAGTGAAACAGGAATAGTTGCGAGCAAATAGAAAATACAAACATTAGTAAGTTGACAAGTTAAGGTCCTGGAGATGTTTAAAGCATGAACTCTTGCTATGTAGCATGCATTTTCAGCACCATACATCTCAAAGTGGAACAAAAACATTTACAGTCTCAGTAAAGGAGGTGATGAGACCATGACTGAATCCTGGTCTAAACTCTAGAGGCATGTTCAGGTTGGTTTTTTTCTTTAATTCTGACATTCATGCAAGACAGTACACTCAGTTTCATTACTGTACTGTAGGAGAGCTTAGAAAATCCAGTTGCATACCGAGCACCTGTGAAAGGTGCTGGGCAAAACAGGAGACAGCTTCTATTAGATTACTTCAAGAGTCACAACACAAAGGGGATAGTGGTAGCATGCTCATTTTCAGGATAATGAAAAAAAGAACAATTAAGGGGCTTAGGCTTGTCACGCACAACCTCTCTTGCCAAGCCAGGCTGGAAGACCCTTCCAGAACCTCAGCCTAAGATTTTTCTACCCAAACCACTGCTGAAATCTTGCAACCAGCCTTTACCAAAGGATTTGGGGGTTGGTTGATTCTTTTTTAGCAAAGACTGAGTGAACATTTTATGCAATGCCTAAAATAGCATCCAATATCAGTGATGTAGATTAAGAGGAATAAGCCTACTGAACAGAAACTGCACCACTCTGGTAAAAATAGCCCTGGAACAGGGAATTTTCTTTTTATTCGCTATTGTCTTACCACTTACAACAGTGCTGAGGATGGTTGCCTGCTGGAGAGGTTGAGAGGAGACAGATGCTTCACCAGACTCTGTAAATATTGCCTGTTCTTCTGCAGTAGTAATAAACATCAGACTATCCTATTTCACCAGCCATCTGAGAAACAACCTTGCTTTTCTTTTTTTCCCTCCTTGAAGGAGGAAAAACAGAATAGAAGGGCATTAATTAATTCTGGAAAAACACATGCAGTATAACACACCAGCTCTTTCACCAGGGCTACACGGTAAGAAAGGCTGAGGCTGGAGTCACCATCTGTATCTCTATGGTTACTGATAACAGAGAGGATGAAGGGTAGGGAGGAGTTAGGAAAAGCTGCAGGCTGAGTTAGCAGCTTCTGTGGGTAACAAGGTGCAAAGGATTTCAAGGCAGGTTAGAAAGTTTCAGGATGCAGGGGGACCCTGGTTTTGGTTTTCTTCTCCTCCCTCAAACAACAAGTGTGCAAGAGCTGATCTACCCACCTCGTGCAGCCAGCCTCTCCAGCGCCTTTCTCAATTGCACGATTTCCTTTCCACTAGTGCTGCCCCCAGGTTTGTATCCAGAGCAGATTTCAACATCTTCATGGGACTTACCTGTCCTTCCTCCCAGGCTACCAATAAAACAGGTCTGTACTGGTGACATTGCCCTTCCCCAGCATCCAGGCAAAGGCATCCCTTCACGCCAAGTATCACAGCCAGCTCTCTTGCACTGATTAACCCACCAGCTGATACAACATGGGCTTCGGTGCAGCATGGTTACATAAACGAGCCTTCAAAATCCAGGCAAATTATGTCCTGTCTTTCCCCCATCTCAGCTTATTTGTTTTAAACCTGTCAGATATTTTCAGTTATGATCCCTCTTTAGTGAATCCAAGCTGACTCTCCTCAACTAACTAATAAATATGAGGAATGCCTAGAAAGGGATCTCCTACTTCCATTTCACCCTGTGCCAGCACATCACTGAAATCGAGGCAGCAGACGTAGGATATTCAAAGCCTCCCTGGTCTGCTTTTCAGAACAACCCATTCTGCACAAACCCTTTGAAGCTACCAGATAAATGCACTGTTGGGTTTTCTTAGGGTATTGTTGATTTCTAGCTTAGAGACCAGTGAAAACAAAAGCATAAGAAAGTAAAATTAATGAAAGGTGTTTATTAGCCCCCAAACCTTGTATGCATGTGTGATACAGTTACTAGTAACAGCTTCAACACAAGCTTTTGTACAATAACCCCATAATAAACCATCACCTCAGCCCTGGGTACTGCACCTGGAAGGGAACAGCCCAGTCTCACCACTCATTCAGCCCACTGTCTCTCCAAATTTTGGCATGACAGAAGCAAACCTCCATCTCAGAGAACCACTGAGACATCACTAAACTCGTCCATGTGTTCCCATCGGCACAGCCTGCCTTGTCACCACCCCACACTCGGCCCCGTGATTTCCCCACTATGCCTGGAAGACAATTTCAATTTTTGGTTGGTTCCCTGAGCCTGCAATATCAGAAATAATTGATAGCACCAACACTCCTGCAGAAATCAATGCCACTTGAGAGTGCCATGACTTTCCACAAAACCAGATCGCTGAAGTGCACGTATCCATACGCACAATGTCTTTGGAGGCTGCAAGACAGGCCTGTGCAGTCAACACTGAATTATTAGGAGGCTCAAAGGTTATACAAGCTAACACAAAGCTCCTCTCAGAGTCCCGAGCCACTGGAGTGCTTACAGTAGATTCATTACTGTTTTAAATATGTAGGTGAAAGAGGTGGGTTTATTCTTCATTACCATTTTTATTTTGTCTTTAATTCCACTTCCTGCAGGGAGCTAAAGTGCATCATTTTGCATTACTACCTAAAGTAGTAGCTGTAGTATTATAGCCACAACAAGCTAGGGTCATAACAGAAGGCAAGTTTTCAGGGAATATTTGCACTTATCATAGCGGCACTGGTGCGGACAGCAGTCAAAAGACAAATGATAATTAATCCTCTGGTCTACCATCTTTCCTACAAATCCTCCTCACACGCCAACAAGATGTGGAGGCAACTCCCACAGACACCATAAGCATCAAGTCCCACAAGGGACTCAGGATGCACGACCACCTCTGAGATAAATGGGAGGATGACATTTTGTCAGTCTCTCAGAAACTGAGTTTCTTCTGAATGAAAATTAAGGTTGTCAGGAAAAGGCAAAGATAGACTGATATAGTTAAAAAACAATACTTGTGGTGTTGCCTTGACTGTTACAAGGTAACCAACTGCTTTTTGCAATTCCAGTTCTCAGCATCCTTGTTGCCACTACTTGGCTCTCTGCTCCAAAACCTCCTTCCAGCTCTCTTCCACAGGCTGCTTCACTCTCACTCCTCCTCTTCCCCTTCCGCTTCCATCACTGCCCTCTCTCCTTCAGGCATCCTTCCTTTACCTCCCTCTTTCTGATACCTCTTCCCAACGACCCTTGACTCCCCCCAACAGGTAATGGACACAGAAAAGTCTGAATAGCATGACATCTGTTGAGCATTGTGTTGCTTATTCTGCTTGCCTGCATTAGTCCTTCTTCCACAACTTCATCCTGTCTTCAGGGGCAATTCTGCCCTTTGCTCTCAAGCTTGCAGAGGAAAGGAAAGTGATTGCCCAACAAACTCACATAAATTCCTGCTTCAGAGAGATGCTTAAACCAGGCTCCTAAAGCTGTATCATGCAAACTCATCAGTTAATGCTGAAAACCACAGTCGACTTCCTGTTACACTTCTGCCTAGACCAAGAGACACTCCTGAAAGCACGTAACAGTGGGTACCACCTGGGTCAACCCCAGCCTCAACCTCAACTGGGCCACGGGTGCTCTGGTAGCCTTGAGTACACACAGCCCTTGTGCCGGTGGGTGTCCACGTGAAAGCCTGTCATACCATGTGCATCTTAAGAGACACACTGAGTGTTTCTCCATCCTATCACATGGCTTACGACTAAGAAAATACTGCAGATACAAACCCTACCACTTCTTCTCATCTTTTCTCTCTCCTGGCCTACCGATGGGGTGATGAATCAAGACAAAAACTTGCTTACAGTAAAATATCACAGCTGTTGTGCCAGAATTTATTCAAATGTCAGTTTGTACTTCACTTAACCATGTAACCTGAAGTTTTTCAACTGTCAAGTCATACCTCGTAACAGAAGCTTTAGTTATTATTCTGTATTAAATTTATAAATAAAATATTTTAAATTCATGAATCATTTGTTGAATCAGATTTTGCATGACATGCAATTAAAATATAAACTCTGAGCTGGCATGGCCTTAAACATATGTAAAGCAATAACTACAATGTAAAATATAGAAGTTTATCTGTTTTTTCTAATCATAGCATTTGGGCTGTATTTCAATTTAAATCCCATTTATATTTAGGACAATGTGTAAGCAAACGTTTAAGTCCTGTTTCAGTCAGTGGGATATTGGCACATAGTGAAATGCAGTATTGAAAAGAGAGGTTTTCCTGAAATGGGTCTGTATCTGTGATCCCTTTCAGAGAAAAAGTATTCGCTCCTTCATTTTCATAAGTCAATTTAAAGATTAATCTTTTTTCAGAAATATCTTCCCTAGCAGCTAAATACTGCCTTCCTAAAAGCTGCCAGCTAGTTATTTTTCTCCCATGTCCACACTTTTCTTCAAGAAGTTTAAAAAAAAAATAAAAAAAAATGCTTAGCCCTAATAACTCACTGCTTTTCCTCGACAGCAAAACCATCCAGACAGCAATAGAATTGCAGTAACATGTAGTAACACATAGCAGAATTGGTTTGAACAGCTTCTCACTTAGCGGCATTTTATGTAACGAAGGTAGTCAGGCAGAAACCCATGGAAGAGCTACCAGCAGCTGAGCTGCACGCAGGGAAAGCAGCTCTGTCTTCACTGCAAAGGAGAGACAACAAAAGCCGCCTTATGAGAACACTGCTGCCTAGTCAGCCTGACCCACATGGGCGCAGATGTGACACTGCCAGCATGATGCAACAGCTTATCCCCTCTTCGCGTGGGCATCCAGGTCCTTTGCACGGAGATGAGCCTGTCCAATAGCTGTCCTTCACAGACTGCAGATTTCCAGTAAAACCAACCATAATTAATAGCCACTTTGACCTCTAAGACAAAGCCCAGCTAAAACCACCAGAAACCCTTCCTTGACTTCAGTGCGTTTGGATCAGAACTCGTATTTCACGTGCAATCTTGAAGCACTTCAGATAAAGGCAAGGGCTTGGCAGTATGTGCACTGTGTGTTACAGATATCCTCTTCGCAGAGGACCCCGTTGCAAAGGGCTTCTTAATGGATTTTGACTGTTGCATTTACTGTGAAATGAACATAGCAGATACTGCAGGCTAATTCATTAGCTACTTGTGATTGATTCTTGTTTTCATCACCATAAAAGCAGATTTCCTGTGGTTAACATAATGATCCTGAGTCCCTCTTTGCTTACACACATTTAAGTCAGCCACAGCTCCACTGAGTCCACAGCAGTTGCTACATCAAGACTAAAATGGGTTTAATGACTGGAGACTTGGATTGGGTAACTTAAACGTAGGTTTCATTCACCGTGGTCTCACAGTGCTGTCCAAAATGATTTTTAAGCTCTTTGTACATGAGAATTACTTCCCTCATCTCTATCAGGTAGTTGCCTCGAGGGTGAAAAGCAGCAGCTGTTTAACAGCGCAAAGTTACACTGCCCATGTGCTCAGGGTATGAAGCGAAAAGTGCCAGATCCAATCACCATCACCAGGGAGACTTTTGGGAGGTGTAACGTGATTATAGTCAAATCTGGTTTATCAGAATGGGATGGAAAATAAGAAAGTTATTAGGCAAAATGGAATTTCAGATAAATGAAGGACCTTGGAACTTATCTGATATACCTCAAGGGACATGACCTTCTTTTAGATGAAGTAGTACTTTGATCAATGGCATTTTAGATGACAGGCCCAAACGGCTGCACTGTCAGTAAGTCAGGGAACTTCTCCTGCTGTTTCAACAACTGCCACAGGAATTCTTGCTACTGTAAGCCATACGGACACTGGTTTACACTGCATTCAAAGGATGGTGCTGTTTAGCAGAGGAGAGATCCCACAGTAACACTAGAGCACCAATGAAAATACCATCCACAATTAAAAGGGGAGAAGGCAGAGGTGAGGACTGAGAAACTGTCCATCTCTGCTTCTCTACCATCCTCCCTGGGTTTATTTGGAAGATTTCCATTCGGATTGGTAGGCAATGGAAGAAAGCACAAATAGCTCAAAAGATAAGCATTTATGCTCTGGGGAAGACTCCCAAGATATACAGAACAAGAAAGGAAAGACAGAAATAGGAGAGTTTAGCTGCTTTAACAACAAACTCTACCAGTACAGATGAAGAATATACTAAGCTTTTTAAGAGCCTGAACACTCAAATAAAAATCATACAAAAACCAGAGACAAGCATCATGTAATTAAGGGACAGCAAAAGCACAAGAATATAATCAGAAAAGCTAAAGAACAAAATGAATTACAATTAGCAAGGAACATAAAAGGCAACGAAAAAAGATTCAATACAGTCTGAAAAGCAGACAGGGCAAGTCGCGGTTCAGCAGAGGGGCAAAGATGATGCACAGAAGGGTACAATTCAACATATTCAAAATTTGCCTCAATTTTCACAAGTAAGATCAACAGTGAGCAAATACTGCATGCAATTAATTTTAAAAAGAAGCAGAACCTCAGGTCAGAATAGGAATGAGCAGCTTAAGAAACACAAGGTAGAGGCAGCTCAGAAAATGCTGTGAAACCTCCCTGACTCAAGAAGAGTAGTTAAGGTTTCAGAACAGATCCCAGAGAAGATTAAACATTGCACACTCTTGAAAGGAAGCCATGGGAAAGTACAAACCAGTCAGTTAAACCTCATCCTTGCAAAGATTTTGGAAAAAATAAACAAACAAGTTGTTTACAAGCACCTACAGGACAAGAGCAAAGCTCAAAAAAATACTGCTGGCAATATGAGTTTGTCAATAAAAAAATCCCAACAAATTAATCTCATTCCCTCCTGATTTTGCATTTATAAAATTTGGGTTTGACCCCAAGTTGGGATGAGCTTGTCACATTTAGGAAAGCATCTTCAAAAACTAAGATCATTGTTGCATACTGCAGAGCATCTCCCAAATCCAAAAGCAGGAAATAAAGAAAGAAAAGGACTGAACAGCATATTGAGAGATGAGGCATCAAAACACGTACTATAGAAATCGGGAGTAAGTAGCTAGGCAGTAGCTTGGCAGGAAAAGGCTTACTGTGGGGGAAAAAAAAAAGACAAATCAGTTTTATTTATTCTAATGGGGATGCTGCTGTCCCTAAAACACTGGGATAATTATTCCATTTTCTTTGTTGATGGTGATGTCTCAGCTGGAAAAGTGCCAAAATTCAGGGTTTGCACAGTAAGAAAGATATTGGCAAAATGGGAAGTCCGGATATAAGCAAAAGGGAGTGTTTGGGAAAACATTCTTCTAATCTTTCCTTGTAAAGCACATGTTTTCAGATGAGTTTCTCTAAAGTACAGAAAATGAAACAGTAATAAAAATCTTCCAGGGTACATAATTTGTTAAGATAAAGAAAGCAAGCAATCACACTCTAAATAAACTGGGGGGAGGGGGAATAAAAGAGGAGTTCATAGGGCTAATTAAGAGCAAAGATAATTTTTTTGGTGAAGTATTTAAAAAAAAAAAAAAAAAACAACCTGCGACTAAGGAAGGTCAAACTATTATCTATTTATTTCTATAAAAAGAGCACCAAGGACAGTGCCTAGACACTCTGGCATCCTCCTGGGAGTGTATGAGGATCCTGTTGTCCTGTCCTACTGGTGCCTGGTTTCTATGACCTGGCAACTGGTACAGCCCCCCAGCAAAATTCACCTGGGCCACAGGACTGACTTATATTGCCTTCTCTCCATCCTTCAGCAGGCTTCCCAAGAAGCCAAATCAGGACCGCTGATGCAGAGCATGGCACTGTACCAACACTGCTCCCTCCGCACCTTTCTAATCTGGCCAGCCACAGTGCTGGGGACCTCAGCCGCTAGGGTTGAGAGACCCACAAAGCCTACAGCTCCAGGGACGCTGGGGCTGGAAAAGACACGCCAAAGGGAGCATAGCACTGCACCAACATTGCTCCCAACTACATTGACATGGTCTCTCAGAGGAGGAGAAGACAGGTGTGACAAGCCCTGCAGCTCTCCCATGTGAATCCCACCTACTGCTGCCCTCTTTGCTGCTGGAGCATGTCACTGGGGTGGGGAGGGCACCATGGCCAGCCCTTGCCTCTCCACAGTGCCATTGAGATCATAAGTTAGGGTCTGGGAGCAAACAGTTTTACTGGCTCCTGCCATCCCCCAGACTTCCAGCTGCTCCACAGAATGGGACTGGTTCAGAGGAAGGTGTTTGTCCACTTGTTAACATGAAAGTGAAGACTGATGAACACAGATGATCCTAGCATTTGCAAGAAGGCTCCCCACCTCTTTTTAAAAGGGTTCAAAATCGACGTCAGTCCTTGGGGCACGACAGCTCTTGTCTTTGAGCAAAAACCCCAAGCAATGATGCAGAACCTGCAAGTGAAAAACCAGGAGTGCAACACTATTAAAAAAGACTGCTGAAGGAACGAAGAGGAGAGAATAAATGGAATAACTAATACGTATTTGCTCCAAGGTTCTCTCTGCACCAATTGGCAAAAAGAATACAACTGAATCATTAATAATTGAAGGAACTTGAAGACAAAGGCATTTTCAGCCAGCATTAGATAAAGGGATGAAAGAGGGCTGTAATGAGAATTCTGACGATGGTATCATTTGGGGGGCTGGGAAGGAGGGGGTTATATTTAAAAGAAATGGTTCCTTTGTAAAATGAGAGCCAGCATTCTCATTACTAATGCAGACAGACACATCTGAAAGACCTTATTCAGCTGATGGTGTCACTGAACACCCTTTTGGACACAAGCTCTCCACTAACAATATTAAACAAGGATAGGAGACTGCTGTAGCAAAATATAAAGTGTCACTTGTTTATATTTTTTAGCCTCATAAATCATTAAGGGATGAATATTAACAAGCATCCAGCCTTCTGAGCTTTTCTTAACTCTGACGACTCTCTGCATGTAGTTGATGAGAGCTTGAGCTTTCATTGCTTTTGGAAGTTGGCCCTGCAGACCAAGTAAGGACCAACCTTACTAGCAAAACACACTGGCATCCCTTCTTAGGAGCCCGATCTTAGACAAAGGAATTTCCACCAATACCTTTTTTAAGGCCATCAGCAGTGGAGTCAGGCACACTCACATCTGCCTCTGGTTCAAAGCCGTGAGTTTTGCACAAGACAGTTTCTGAGCAACCAAACTGTGCAGAGACACAAACAAAGAGCACATTAATTTTACTGGCTCGCTGCCATACATGGGGGGAAAGATGTTCATGAAACTCAGTAAGACTGAAATTCATTGTTTTCATTATAAAGAATAAAAAGCTACACCTTCAAAAACAGTATAGAAAAGATCAGATTAGGTAAGTTTCCTAGGAGGAGGGAAAAGAAAACAGAAAAAACACAAAACCCAACCCACAACTCCACATCATCTGCAGAAAGGACTACTAGCAACCTGTCATGATCCAAAAGCTCACACTGTCAAGGTAACCAACTCCAAATTAGGTATTGATATATTCACCCAAAAAGCTATTTTTGCAAACCTTTCCAAGTCCCAGATATACAGTAGTGCAAACCACAAAGGCATTCTCAGAATTACACTATAACATCATCGCTCACCACAGCTAAGTCAATGGGAAACAACCAATCCACTACTCTGCAAGAAGTTAAGACAGAAAATGCAACAGAGCACAACCTCTCTGCAGTCCCACCTGAACAAAAGCTGTAGATGAGGAGGGTGGCCCTCTTGTAGCTGTTCACACTCTGAGGACTTCTTCCCAACTCCACATAAAGATTGCATTTTTTGGTCTACTAGCTTTTCTCAAGTCTCCTGCTGCCCTCTGAGTATCCCCACTGCAATCAGCAGGATGACTGGAGCTGTAACAGCTAGTCAAGCCAGGTAAGCATGGCAGGACAGACTCTACAAAGTCTGTTCGTGGCTGCATGCTGCAGGTACAAGCATGGAGCCACAGATGCAGAACAGACAGAATCCAGTTTATGAGGACAGTGGGGTTTTATTTGCATTATCCTCTTTTGGCTGCTGAGGATCTGTAACATGTATACTTACCTTTGTATCTCCTGGCTTTTGGGCACTATGTTATTTTCTTGAGACTCCCTGGGATCATCACTCTTTGCAGATCTTGCTACAAGCTTGGAACACTTAGCCTGCTGTGCCATGGCTCAGCAGCATCTCAGTGAGCGGAGAGGGAGCTCCAGAGGCCAATTCATCCCACCCACTTCAGTACAAGTCTCCCCCAAAGACACGCTTACCTCCCACAACTGCAGAGCCTTGACTCTAGCTCAGACTAGAAGCTGAACCCCAAGAGAGCTCAAGTACATTAAACTTGGGATTCACCTCACTTAATAGTAGCCCTTATTCACAGGACTTGCAAATTGCCTAATATTTTTTACTGCCTTCATTAATATTTTTTAATTGCTTTCCAGTCAATGCAAACCAAAAGCCTCAGAACTTGGATAACTGGCAACACCTTTCTTCAACACTTCATTGCTTACACTCTTCTGCCTGACAGAGCTTTCACAGGACAAGAAATGGCAGAAATGCTCACTCCCCACCATGCCCTAAACTCACACAGTGCTCTTGGTGCATCCTTCGCTGCTGTCCTCTACTCTCTCGCTCTCATTCCCACTCATCCTCTGCCCCACTTCACCCTAAGCAGACCAAGTGCTGATTAATCATCTCACAGCGGTGTCATGAGACCCAAATGATTTTGCGCATGCATACCCCAATCCTCAAGTGAAAGTTAGCACATGCGCTAGACCTCGTTGTCAAACTGCTTTCAAAATTTCGATAAGCATCCCATTGGGGCTAGCAAAATGGAGCAGTGTTTTCTCTCCACTTTCCCCACCTAACCTTAAAGCCTTTTACCTTGTCTCCTTCCATCCCTTTCAACAAGGGAGAAAGCAAGTGTAGGAGCCTTCTCTATATAAACCTTTATTTTATTGATAAGAATACACACATGCATTGGTTCAGATTGACTCCAACGTATAGCCAAGATAGAAATAACTGAACACTATTTTATTTTGTATGCCTTGGTAGAAATGATTTTACACTTCAGTAACTTGAAAAACAAGTCACTGTGACCAGCAAATGCCTTCTACCCTGAAACACGCAAACTGATGAGCAGAAGGCAGAGTGCAAAAGGCAGGTATCACTTGAAGATAAAAATCTCCTGACAGCATGCCCCTAATATCCATGCACTGAGCAGGTGCTTGCCATCTGATAGAGAGCTTGGAGAACAAGATAAGCTAAAAAGCTTAAGGCTTTTTTGCTATCTCATTTTATTTTTATTTAACTACCACTCCACATGTTGCTATTTCATTTCTGTGGCTCAAGGTTTTGCCCCTTTAAAAGGCCAAAAGACTCTCTCATGCTGAATTAATCTTTCATTCCTGAAAAGCACTGGACTGAATCTCTTTATTTCCTCGTGGGTACACCAGGGGTAGCGACAGCTGATCCTTGCCTGCACTGCCCAGTCAGTTGTTGTTATTTTCCTTCTGAAGCCCACAAAGACTCTTTAGGAGTGAAAGCTCTCTAAGTACGAGGGCACTGTCCAATCGCCTGCTAAGAAATGAATGTATGAGATGAGATAATGGATGGGAGGAGAGAGGCCGTAAGGAGCAAAGTGGCTTGCTGGAACCAGAGGCAAGTGCCCAGTCCAGCTCCTGCATCACTGCCCTGACTTCAGAAACTGTGTGAGAAAAGATTCCCGTAACCTAGCTTTTCCCCACATTTGGCCTTCCTTACCCACTAGCAGGACACGAGATTATTTTTTACATTCTATTTACACTGCAGCAGCTTGAGGCCTCAGTCCCAAACCAGCCCCAGAGTATGAGGTGCTGCATCCACTTGCACCAAGCTTATCAGCTGCACAGCAAACAAATGACAGTGTAGATACAGATGGACAACGCCTGCCAGCTGCAGGATGAGGTGGCATCTCAGCTGGGCACTGGCAGTGCTCTTTCAGCTGGCACTGAGTGACATGGGAATCCTCTGGGGAGAGCAAAGTGGCTTGGCTGCCATAAGGTGCTTCCTCACACCTCCCAGACCACGTGGAAAGGAGGCAGGAAAGAAAGCAAAGAGGACGCAGCTTGAAAATTGGCAACAAGTTCTGTATGGACTGAGAATAGGACTAACACACACACAAAACTCCAAACAAAACCCCTGCGAGCAAAGAGCAGTCAGGTCCAAACCACTTACAGTTCACACTGACCTTGGCCAAACAAGTCTAACATCTCTAGCAGTCTCTCTAAGTGAAAGCCAAACCTCTGATGTAGCCAGGTCCCTTCAAGCTCTTAAAAAACTGAAGACAACTAGCCCACAGAATTCTTTAAGATAAGAAAAACAGAAAAGAAAAAGGGATTTAAAATAAATAATTCTGTCTTACCTGAAGATCCAGAGAAATGATGCTGCACTAAGTGAAGCCCAACCCTACATCAATATGCTGCTGGAAGTCTGGCTGCTCTCAGGGAAAAGCTGGTCTGAGCAAAGCCTGACCTTAGGGACCAGAGTTTGGCAAGACAGGGGAGAGGCCCCTCCAGGCAAACCTCTCCCTGGTGAGCCCCCAGCAGAAGAGGCTCCAACGAAAGGCCCAGCATTCACCAACAAGGGATAGATGGCACAGAGCAAAGCCCAAGCTGACAGGTTTATTTGCTTACTTGCTGTTTATTATGTATAAGCACGGCGCCATCTGCTTTACTATATCCTTCAAAAGGCTGTAGCAGCGAGGAGGAAGGCAGCCTGTTCGCCATCCTGCTGCAGAGCACGGGCAAGGCAGGCTGCTCTGCATGGAGGGGAGGCTGCCCCTTCCCCGAGAGGGCCCACGGTGAAGGGGTCAGGGTGCTGGGCAGGCAGGGAGGGACAGAGCCAGGGCAACAAGACCAGAAAATGGCTGAGAACAAACAGCAGAGCACTCATCTCTCAGGTCCCATTGCAGGCTGTGCACTGGCACTGCCAGTGAGGGGAATAAGTAAACTGCAGAGTCAGGAGGGAAGTGAGATTCTGGCCATGCTCAGGAGAACACCCGTTATCCTGATTGTAACCGGAACATTGCCCAAGCTGGATAGTGCTTACTGGTGTGCAGCCTGGCAGTCTGGCTGCTCCAGCAGCCTTGGCGAGAGAAGGGAACTGCAACTTTTGCAGGACAGAAAGTCACTGCTTCCAGGGCCAATTCTGCTTCTAAAAGGGTCGTTCCCCAGACTGAGGGAAACTACCTTGGTGTCAAAGCATTAAGTAAGATTGAGGCCCAGGTCACTGAAGAAGTTTCTTTACTGATTTCATAGCTAGGTGGCTTCAAATGAGGAGACACAAGAGCCTTAGAAAGGGCTCCGTGAGGTTGCCACCAAACGCAACAAAGCTGCAAGCTACAGGACTGTTCACTGAACATGTGCACATCTCGTGTGGTTTTGGGGATCCCAATATTAGATCAATCACTCATCCCATCCCACCACTGACTACTGCCATCCTCTCCCACATACACGCCCAGCCTGAGTGGTTGGTAAAGCCTCAGTGAAGCCCTGTGGAATCAAACGCTAGAGAACTTCATATAGATATATATATGTATGTGTATATATATACACACACCCCACACATAACTGTGAAACACCCCATCTGCTCACGTTACAACACTTAACGCATGCAATTAACTGAACTGAAATGGCATAAGGATCTGGATCAGTCAGTGTCTTTTTCCCCGACTCCCACTATTTCCACCTTCCTCTCACCCTAACATATGGAATGCCATATGAATTACTGAATGGATCATGCTAAAACCAGAGCCTGTAAAATCTATTTTTGATACAGATTACGGGGGGATATTGTCAGTCCGTGGTGCAGCATTGTTTGCCTTACAAGCTTGGTCTGTCACTACTTCTGGCAAGCCCCACTTCCAGCACTGACAACTAATCTCCAAACTCTTAAATATTTTTCCTCAGTGCTCAGAAATAAAACTCAGTTTCCTTCTGAGTTTCTTGGCAGGAATTTTGCAGGAATAGCAGGTCAGGTAAGAGTTAGTGCACTGCAGTTTTTCCAGCCTGCTGCTCCCCTTCTGAAGTAGCCATGGGATGCCTAACAAGGATGCCCAGTTTTCACTGTCAAAGCTAGCAAGGTATCTATTAATCAAATGTGTAGGGCTGTTAACCTGAGCTTGTATGAAAAGTCAGAGACACACAAATCATATGCTGCCCCAAGAAATAGCTCGAGAAGAGTCTATACTTTTTTGGTCCTCTGGTACAAGCTGAGAGGGTACAGCTTTTTTATTCCCTCTTTGAAAGCCCCTCCACTCTAAGAAGCCACAAGGTGAAAGTCTTGGCAGAAGAAATAACTGGAGCAACCTGGTTTGTTTATATGCTGATAATTAAACCCTGATGCAAAGCTAAGCAGACTCACAGTAAAGATCCAGCAGACAGACACAAAAATACAAAATCTCTTTACAAGGCCACAGCAAGCTCTAGCAGGCATTTTAAAGCCAAGGCAGGTCAGGTCAGCCTGGTTATTATTAGCTCTGAGCAGCCCATGCTACCTCAGTGTTAGCATACATTACCTGAAATTGCAATGGTTATCAAGAATGCTTTTTCTCCTACCCTTGAAAATCAATTAAACTATTACCAATCTCATCTTTACAGCCAAATGCACCATCAGGACTGCAGACTCAATCCAAACTCAATGTCAGATAAAAGTTTTCAGGTGAGGTCATACAGAATTCGAGGGAACATGTGCCAAAACAAAGTGATTTCTGGACAGTAACTCCTCCTTTCCTTTTAGCCTCATCAGAATCAAGCTCCACTGGAAGCATTTTCTTCCACAATGAATTTAACAATTCCAAGAAGAGCAACTCACATCACAGAGGACCATGTGGATGCACAGTTTCTAGCTGATTCCAGAAATGATGTTCACTTTTGCATATTAGATTTTACCTGAGGAAATGCAGGTGCTGCCTAGGCAAAACAGGAGGCTAGGACCAATCCAGCATTTCCAGCTCTGGCTAGAGATGAACAAGCTGGTGGTTCACAAAGTTCCCAGCAGTTAGGGAAGGGAAGCTGGGTGCACTGAAGCAGCTTTAAAGTGTTTAACAAAGCAGAAACTGGAACTGATGTGTCATAAAACACTATCAATTACCATGAAACCGTTACTTCATTTTAATGTACCACAAATCTAAGCATGCCTCTCCAGGGTACCACCATTTCATAAGCAGAGGCAGCTTAGAGCCTCACACTTAAAAAATGTTTTCACATGTTTCCTTTTCCATGAATGAGAAAAACTCCCAGTCATTCCTTCCTGGTTACCCTCTGCAGGACTCTGAAACTTCAGAAATGCTTTCACATCTTTCCCTGCGACACTGAAATTTCTTGGCAAGCCTATGCTTTCTTGTGTATCTGCAGCAGATCAGACTTTCACCCTTTAGATACAAACTCCCCCTCCTCTCCACCATTCTGTGCTATAGACATTTTATTTCACTTTCCCTGATATAACCACAGATCAAAGGATCCAAAGCATTGTAAAGCAGGGCTAGGATAAGACAAGGATTAGGCATCCACGTAAAGGAACAGAGAGACCTTGTGCGCCAAGAAAAGCTGTCTTCTCATTGGACTGCTGCATATAAAAAACCAAGTTTCTACTCCTCCTTCTCCAGAGGAGGTAGGGAGGAAAAAGGTGGGCACTTAGCTCTTATGGTCAATGTGGCCAAACTCGATTGGGAAGGAGGCCCAAACTGAGAGACAGTCACCAGGAAAAGCCGGTAAGAAATGAAGCCCTCAAGAAGCAGCTGGGCTCAGGAGAGGCAGTGTGCCTGAGACGGAGCCCAAGGAGAAAGACACCTGGTCTGTGGGGCTAAGGCATTGCCTTCGTTTGGAGCGATGCCTCACATCGCAGCAGAGCCCCCGGTCTGGTCATTGAAGCTCCCCCAGCCCGTATGTTCCTCTGGCTCACAAAGTGTGATATGCTATGCCTTCACTTTGGCAGGGGGCACAGGGGGAGAGAGAAGGGGGCAAAGCAATTGAGATGCTCTTGGCAGGCGCACGAGTAACAAAATAAATGCAAAAGTTATGTAGAGCAGACCTGCACTGCCAAATGAAGTCACAAGCGGCTTAGTTCAGATTTGAGTCTTTTTTAAAAAAAAAAAAAATATTATTATTATTGTTATTATTATTAGCATTTGGCAAAAGGAGTCAGGAAATACCTTGCTGGTGATGTCTGCTTCTCCCAGCACAAGCTAGTTTGGAATGCTGAATAGCTTACCCTGAAAAAGGGAGAACCACGCTATTTCCAAGCCCCTGACTCCTACTACCATTTATTTCAGTAGCATTGCAATAATTTTATTTTTGCTTTTATTTTCTACATTATTACATGATGAAAACAGATCTTCCCAAGAATGTTCTTTTTTTTTTTCCCCCCCCCTCTCTATTAACTGGACATGGTCTCAGGGAGAGAGGAAAATTTCCCAACACACACACTGGTGAAAGCTGACTTCAATCTAACAGGAAAAAGCCTCTGTTCACTTAAAAGCCTTATAAAGAAAAGAATCCTGTCTTTCAGATATGTAAACACAAAACTAGAATTCACTGGTTCATCTGAAAAATGAAATACGCTGTCTCACTGCAGGATATAAATAACTCCCAGTTAAGCCAATGTGAATGACTTGCTCCCTGCAGCAGCAGAACGTATCGTCTAACAGGGCATCTAATTTTGAAGGCACCTCTTTTTAACCTCTGCGCAAAGAAGTTTAAGCCTAAGGAGGTTGAAAAATATGTATGTTACTTACCAAAAAGGCCCAGTTTAGCAATATATAGAGTATCAAATTCATAGAACACTAAGCAAGCCATCTACAAACCTCTTGCTTGAAGTGAAAGCCAAAAATACAGTGCTCTCTTTGACAGAACATACCCCTCCATCTGTTTGCTGCTTCAGGTCAGATTAACTGCAGCTTTCTAGAAAGCTAAATAAACCTTACCTAAAGGGACTCTCAAAACACTGACACGTGACTTTGGCCAGCTTTCTTCCTCCTCTCCAGAGTTTGTAGCCACAGTCTCTGGTGCCACTGCCAAGAGACTCACCGCACTTCCTGCAGCAGCACTTCCTCGCACCAGGCTGTGGTGCCAAATGCTGTATCTTCAACATCTTATCAAAAAGCAGTTGGATGCTTCTCCTGGGTGGACCCTAGGACCAGATTTCTCCATGTCTGCAAGTTGAGCTTTTTTCAGAAGTTTGGCTGCTGGTAGAAAGAAGCTGTACACTTCTGTTTCACTCTGACACAACAGGGTCCCATTTGCACAATCACACACAAAGTAGCATTTTGTACTCTCATGAGCACAAACAGTTTCTGGGGTCAAGCAACCTTTAATCCAACAGCCTGATGCCAATGTCATGAATCAACATAATAAATATTCAGATAAATACAATTACTGTGAATGTTTCACTCAGATGCTGTTGGAAAGCCAGGACTAAGTCCTTTACTTGAAAGGACAGGACTTCTGCCAAATGATGGAGAGCCTCTATAGCTGCTTGTACTAGTTACCTACCTAGGCTGGATGGGACACCAGCACTCTCCACCCAGCACATTGCACTGGCCACTTTCAATAAACCAACGTTCAACTTAACTCATTCATCTGTGCCTGTCCTAATTTGCAAAGATGCATGTTACCTTTCCTTTCTAAAAGCTGACAGCTGTTTACATCGCTGCATAGAAGACTATTTCTTAACATAATACGTTACTGAAGGAACAAGCTCCTTCAGGAGCATTACCAGCATAATACCTGTGACTTTAAATGCAAAACTAATCTTACTGAAAACTGTCCTTACTTAACTAAAACTGTAGCAGATGCAAACAATAGAACCTGGGCACAGGAACCATGAAATACACTTTGTTAGGAATATACCTGAAGCAGTTTCTTAAACATCCTGTATAAATAGCTGCTTCAGAAGCAGCTCTTATACACGAGTGTTTAAGAAACCACCGTTATTTCAGAGATAGCATTATGTGCTTTACGAGGCTACATGCCTGAATCGGCTCTGTTCTAATGTTTTATGAACCACACAAAATTCATTGTCATTCACTCTTATACCACCATAAATTCTTGACAGAATCACAGCCCTGGTAACCAGCCATTTGTATATTCCTATTTCACATCTTGGCCTCACCTACACATTTTCTCATAGGCACGGCTACAGAAACTGCAGGTACAGGCTCTACATGGAAGCAGGAATTGCTAGATTTATAGTCACTACTAAACCAAATGAGAAGCCAGTGAACCAGCCAAAGGAACCTGATGCATCGTAATAGCTACCATGTTGTGTGGAGCTCCTGTGGTTAGCTCAAAGATAAAACTTAAATCACATCACCTACTCAATTCTTCAAGAAGAAATAGGGCAAGAAAAGCCACGAAAAAGCCAGGCATGAGTTGTTTGATGATACCAATAACTCTTCAACGCCCAAACTGGTCACAAACTGGTGTGAAACCTACCAAATTCTTCAGGACCACTTGCTAAATAAACATGGATCATTTTGTTGTAGCAGCCTTTTCCACCCTACCCTTAGGTGTCACAGTTGTGCAACTGCATCAGTACGAGACAGCTCCCCTAGCTTGCTCGCCCTAGGACAAACACTTCCTCTCACTTACAGAGGATAAGGTTTGTTCTCGAAGCCCAGACTCTCACAAACACAAATGTTCGCAGTGATGCTGCTGCAGCAGCCATGTACACGTGCCCCAGCAAAGCCTTTAGCCCAGAAGAGACACCACCACAAGCAGCATGCTGAAGTGGCCCAATGATTCCCTCTGCTATGTCCCCACAACCCTGCATAGGGCTGTGAAGAGCTGTGAGAAATGCACCTGCAAAGAGTAAACTAATACAGAGCACAAGGTAACTTGCTTAAGTAGTCACCATGTTATCACACAGCCTACTCACTGTTAAAGCACCATTCCTTTACCTCTGTAGTAGAGTTGAGGTATGTCTAAGTGTATAAACAAACCCTAAATATCTACAGGATTCTGGGCTGGTGCAAAAGTCCTAATGCCTGAATCCAAGTAGGTTTGCTATATGGCAGAAGTGCTGTACTTGTGTTATAAAAAGATGAGTCTCTCAATGGCAGCTGGGTGTGCATTCATTTACATGCCCAGCAGAGCCAGTGCCAGGCTGCATGATAAGCATTAGGGCAGCCACTGTACACGGCAGGCCAGGATGGTGCAAAGCACCACATTTCTTCCTGAAACAAATGCAGTTCTGCCCTTTTTCAACTCTTCCCTTTCCACCTCTCGTCCTCCCTCTAAGCTGAAATATATAAACTCCAGTTTGACAGAACCGCAGGGAAATGCAAGGACACAAACATGTTATTCACAATCCAGAAAATCTGCCTTCTGAATTAGAAGCAGCCAAAGGCTGAATTCTCCAAGGCAACTTGCTCCGAGTACTTGATGTGGCCAAGGATAAAGCTGACAGGGCAGGAAAAAAGCTCAGATTTAAGCAATCAATTGCTGAGCCCCTGAACTGAATACAACTGTGGATAGGACTTCAGAACATTGCAAGGCACATTTTAGTTTCATTTGTGCATCAGCAGCATCCCCCTCCTCACCTGTGTCATACAGCTGCCAGCAGAGCTGTCAAAGCCAGTGCAGCTCCTCTGTAAACACTATGGACTGATAGCCATTTCTCTGTGAGGATTATTTGGAGTTCATTCCCTTTAGCTATCCCATTTACTGCAGTAATGAAAATAACTCTACTTCAATAAAGCAAGGCCTATACAGAAAGACTAAATTAACAGGAGTTGAGTTCAGACAATACTGAAGAGGTGTAAGTATCATACCCAAACACTTACAGGATTACTGTGCCAAACAGAGAACACGTGCAGTGGATATGAAAAATAGATCTATCAGAGCACCAGGAATCCAGGTAGTATCCGAAGAAATTTTCTATCAATAAGGACAGCAAATCAAAAGTAAAGCAGGACTAGCACTAGTGTGTGCACTACAGCAAGGGAACTGGGGAACAAGCTGTAACTTCTGGCTAACTTCCTTCACCCACCCAAATACTTTTATCTGCAGCTTTGACAGCTCCTAACACTGCTGCTTCTCCCCACCATTATTGTGATTTTCAATTTAAAACACCATCATTTCATCCTGCTGCTGCTACATTCCCTCTGAGCTAATATCCTGCTGCTAGGGGCAGCAAAGAGCCTTTCTCCTAGATTTTAACCTTCCATTTTCTGTGATGTGCAATGCACCACGGGGTGCATATTGCTACACTGCTCAAAGTTTTAATTCAGAAGCAATCCCATGAACACCTTCTAGGCACTAGCTGGGTCATTTGGTGAGAAAAAGCAGCTAGGAAAGCATAAGAAAAAACACTATATATGCCACAAAAAACCCAATCATTTCTTCAAGCAGCGGGGTGCTATTAGATGACAAAGTCTTGTCTCCCTTGCAATGTCTGTCCGTAGCAAAAAGGCCAGAGACAGCTCTGTGCCGATTTCACCCCAGCAGGCAGCAGCAGGACTACGCCAAGACAGATCTGGTGGAGCACAGAGGCACTTTGGCTGGTGGAGAAAAACCACCACGTTGTTGTCTCAGGGCCACCCCTGGTGCTGCAAGATCTCCATCAGGGATCCCAGTCCAGGTCACGTTAAAAGGCGCCATCTGTCCCTGTGCCCTCAGCTCTGCTGCAGTGGGACTGCTCCTTACGTAAGGCGCTTCCCAAGCCAGACAGAGAAGCCCTTTAACACGCTGGTGTCCCATCCAATCCTCCTCCCAGCAAAGAGTTTAATGAGGGCTGTTTCCAAGCAAGGTTAGGAGGAAAACAATTATCTTTTTTATTTGTATGAACACAGAAAGTAATTGAGCAGAGTATGGAGGAGTGGGCAGGAGGGAAAGAGAATACATGGCCTTTTTCCTCCTCCTGCCTATAGCTCTGAGCCTTGGAAGTACTGGGGTAAATACTTAACTTCAAGGGATGCACAGTATCTGAACTAGAAAAATATGAAAAGAAAGTGCAATAAAAACATCCACAAAGCCTTCTAGCCTTTTTTCTTGACTATTTAGCAGGTTTATTTGGGTTTTGCCACTCCTATCCCCCAAATCAAAGAGAAATTGCAATGAAACAAACTTTTTGTCCAATCACAAAATTTTTCTTTCCTGAAATTTCTCATAGTGAACTAGTCAGGCCAACACGAACAACGTTCTTGTAGGGAGCGTGGAGTTAATGATTTGCTCAACATGGAAGAATTTAATTTGCCTCCTTCGCATCAAGGCTTGGCACAGCTTACCTGCCTCACTAGCAGTACCCAAAAAAATTCAACCACCAAACTCATGATGGTGCTCACTTGCTCTGCAGAAGTTATCGACTCATAATCTTACATTCTGTATCATCTCTTCACAAGTATAGCTTCTCCCAGCCTTGTGCTCACCCAGCACTGGGCTCCCTACCAGCACTGCTCTGTGGAGGTGCAGCCCTCTCCCCTTGTTTTGCTCACTTTGTTGGAAGGCCAGACGGGATGCTGCGGTACCCTGTCGAGAGGACACTACCAGAGCAAGCTAACCCACGCGCAGCCACTCAAGCACCATCTGGCTCGCAGGGCTGCTTCCCAGGAGCTGCTCCGCTTCAGTAGCTCTCTTCCCCACCGACGCCTGCCATGGCTGCAGCAAGGCAAAGCAGGCACCTTTCTAGAAGGGATTAATGTCTCAGCACCAATTTGGCCTAATAAGCAGAAAACAAATGACGCTACAGCTCTGCCCTGCATGCTGCCATCCTACCCTGCACCAAACAAGGGCTGTGGCAGCGCACGATGCTGCCAGTCTGCCCTCTCTGCACTTTCCTCATGCATTGACTCATGAAGCTCAACCAGCAGGCACTGCGCTGAATAGCTGCTCTTAGTTCTCCTGGTTTCCCACAAAGAAACTCTCCTTTCCATCTGCACTTGCATTGCTCCCTTGTCACAACATCATTCCACCTGAGCACTTTTGTGAGCAAGTGTATGGTAGGTTATACCTGTTAAGTCAAAGATTATTACTGCTTATTTTGATTGCAACAGTGTTTAGGAAACAGCTGAAAATGGGGCTGCATGGTACCAGGTACTGTACAAGCACACAACAAGATTATTTATATAGATAGGTAGTTGTTGCATAGTGTCAATGTTTTTGTGGAAAATGAGCAGTAAAAGCATATCACAAACAGATTTTCTAGCAACTCCAGGATCTCTTCTTTGGTCGGGTGAAAATGCTACTTTGCATGAAGTTATCTGCACGTATTTTCATTTGGTGGGAACTTGTGTTGCATAAAAGATTTCATATTTTGAAAACACTGGTATTATTGAAAGACAGGAAGATCTCTGTCCCAAAGATTTTGCTGTCTCAGTCATCATTAAAT